>CAJUYH010003959.1:0-24063 GCA_910591685.1 Galerucella tenella | reverse complement strand
TACAATCATCCACATAAAAAGTTCCAGCTAGTTTTTGTATAACAGCTTCAGAAAAACCATTGTATCCACATCTACAAGCATCCAATATATTTTGCAAGTGATATCTAATTACGACACCTAATAGAAACGGACTGCTAGTAACACCAAATACCACTCGACAGTGCCTATAAACTCTCAGCTCACCCTCGTTTTCCTTCCACAAAAACCCCAAAAAATCCCTATCTGATAAACTTAAACCAATCTGTGAAAACGCTTTCTCAATATCCGCTATGACACCTAGCCTGCGCAGTCTAAAATTCGAAAAGATTTTGGAATCTGCTCTATAAGGCTTGGACCTCGAAACAATTATTATTAAGTGAAGGGAAATGTTTATTATGTGCTAACGCATCAAACACGGGTCTGATTTTCTTGGTACTGTTCGATTTGTTGACAGCCCTATGCGGCAAATATTGAGGTCCCACTAAGCCACAGTTATTTTTCAGAAACTTCCTCTATTATACTCTCATTCAACTAATTTCGAAGGAGAGATTCATATATAAGTCACATAGATTGATCTATTAACTGTCCTATTCAATCCACCAAGATCTAGCTCATAGTTAGTTGGAAGTAAAGTTGGATCTTCAATCCACGGCAAATTAACAACATACCCACTCTCATCATCAGTTACAACGGTTTTGAAAAAATGCTACAGAGTCTTGAGCCCTACGCTTGACAGTTTCACAGGGATCTCGTATAGCTAGTAAATCCAATTCCCACAGCTTAGTAATTGATAAATCCACTAGAGAAGTAATCATTATGGCTGCCTCACTTTTCTGTCTGATTTCTACCCTGATATCTACCAACAATCGTCCAACCCAAAAGAGTCTGAGTTTCTGTCAAACCTATTCTGAACAATATTACCTGTTCTTACATACATTTCTATCAAAAGATCCTTTCGTCCAAAACGTCGTTTCAAAGCCTCAATAGCTGTCAGGTGATTATCGTTAAATGGAGGAAAACTAGTGACTAACTTCCTATCTCTTGATCCAGGTTTTGTTGACTGAATAAGATTGTGGAACTTTTCCCCGTTAATAATGGTTATAATATTCATGGATCTTTTCAAATATCCCCCAAAATTTAAACCCATCTTGTAATTCAACTGTGAATTTCTGGATCTTTATCTTGAATAACTTGAATCGCTGCTTCAGATCTGAACTGCAGTTGGAAATCTTACCACCAGCACTGCTGTCACCTCTAGTGCATTCAGCTCTACTTTGATCATATAAAATTTACTGACATATTTATCTGTGAAAGTGGCTTCTGCTTTTAACTGCTTTTCTGTTGAATCAGTTTCTAACATGGTAGTGCATATTATTGAATAAAATTGACGAATATTATCATATTTTTGTTCAAAAGCATTCGCTAGTGCTTCCACTAGTATACGCGATACAGTTTCTGCCTTGATTTTCTCAATAATATAATTAAACTTTCTCGTGAAAGATGCCCTACAGATTTTTCTAGCTTTTTTAGCGTTTTCTATATTTTTCATAATAAATCTTCACTTGAAACCATAGAAATGTCCTGTCACGGTCGCCAAATGTGAAGATTTCACGCGAAAACGTTTTTTAGAGAATAAATTTAGTTCGACAAATTCACATTATCATTTGACAATCTGACATTACATTATAAAAATCTAGGAAACGATACTAAACCCAAATAGTTGACAATTAAACACCTACACTTGATACAATTCGGAACATTAGGCGTTCACAGAAAGTATCCCAGAATCGCCATTTTCAAGACTTAATATTCACGGAAGAAGCAGATAATGGGAAGCTGAAGATTCTTAAATTTAATGGAATTCCACTGCAGATTCATGAATTAGCTAAATACACATTTGAATCCATCAAAATATTTGTTGTGGTGGATATGTCATATGAGTTATTTGAATCACCCAGTTCTATTGACATCAACAGTGCACCAAAAAACAATTGCGATTGATAAGACATTATACTATTAAACCAACACATCCTACATCACTGAATAAAGTCACGGTAAGGGGAATGGCGGCCCGGGGATGCCCACAGGGAGGGGTGCTTTCCCGCCTTTTGTGGTCACTACTGGTTGACGATCTCCTGGGTGAATTATCCAGTCAGGGGATAGATGTGCAGGGATATACTAATGATATAGTGATAATTATCAGAGGCCAATTTGAAGAGATGATTTCTAATATTCTTCAAAGGGCCCTTAACATAGTGCACAGGTGGTGCGAGAGGGAACAGATGTCTGTGAATCCCCTCGAAACCGTAATTATTCCCTTCACAAGGAGAAAAAAATAACAGCGACTCCGCCAGCCAATTTTAGGCGACGTGAGCATTCCTTTTGCGACGGAGGTGAAATATCTAGGAGTAGATAAACAACTCACCTGGAACGCCCACTTGGAAAGAGTTACTAACAAAGCCAGATTATCCCTCTGGTATCTCAGAAGGGTATGTGGAAAATGTTGGGGTATGAACCCCAAACAGATATACTGAATTTACCAGACTATGGTCAAGCCAATGGTCACGTATGGCTCAGCAGTATGGTGGACCAAAGGTCTGCAAAAGACAGCCAGAGCAAAGCTGCAAGGCTTGCAGCGAACAGCATGCCTGGTCATTACCGGAGCAATGTCTTCCACACCAACGGCGGCTATGGAAGCCCTCCTGCAACTTACTCCTCTCCACATTCACTTGGAGAAGGAAGCCAGGAGAGCGGTTCATAAAATGCTATCAGTGGAGAGGCAAATAAATGGAGAGACTCTGAGGGATCACTCAGGATTTATGAGGAAAATACAATATCACCACATTCTTGGGATGCCCCCGGATCTTTTTGTCAAAAACTGCACGTAGACAAGCCCTTCAAGGTCCTCATTCCCACGGGAGACCAATGGGATGGCGAAGAAATTTTCTTTTTAAAAACGGACCACGTGATCTACACTGACGGATCCAAAACCGGAAACGATGCTGGAGTGGCGGTCTTCAGCAGGAAACTCAGAGTGGAAATCATAGTCAACCTGAAAAGGTACGCCACCATGTTTCAGGCTGGAGTATACGCCATTGAACTGGCTGCAAGAGAGCTGATGAATCAACTTGTTGTGAAAAAGAACATACACAGCCAGGCTGCTCTTAAAGCACCGAGCTCGAACAGGATAAAATCTAAGATGGTCTACTATCCCTTGAAATACTAGGCAAAAAAAACAGAGTCATTTTGACCTGGGTGCCGGCGCATCGAGAAGTGGAGGGCAATGAGAAGGCCGACACTCTGGCAAATAAGGAATCAGAGACTTTATTTATCGGACCTGAACCATTTTTTGGCATTGCGGAAAGCACTGCTAGATCAGCCATAGCTACCTGGGCGGAGACGAAAACCTACACGTACCAGGCAGACATACCGGGGCTCTCTCACTCGAAGGCGTTCATACATTAACCGTCGAGTACAAACAATAGGCAGATCCTGGAATGGAGTAGAACAAACCTACGCATTCTGACGGGACTGCTTACAGGACATTGTCGACTAAATTATAACCTAAAGAAGATGAGTCTGGTTCAAACCTCGGACTGTCGGTTCTGTAATTTGGAGGACGAAACTGCGGAGCACATACTATGCTCATGCCCACGCTTGGGCAGGGTGAGGTATAATATATTAGGCTTCAGTACCTTAGAACAGAACGACTTCAAAAAAGTATCACCAAATACAACCATGGACTTCGTCAGAAGCACAGGCTTGTTGGGTGAATTGTAATCCCTAGGAATCAGCCACAATAGACCTAACGAATTTGATTTTTGAAACGCCTACCCACATATGCGTCTTTGGTGGGTGGACATAGACGACACAAGAGGATGAAATGATTAGACTGGGCAAGGTGCAAAGACTTGTTTGTCTCAGTATTGCAGGTAGTCTTCTTCTTCTCTTTCTTTGGTTTTCTTCCAAGAAGAATCAGGGATGGAGAAATTCTGGCTGCAAGACAACTGGGGCAACAAAACGGTTATATCCATTAAGGACGTCGTAAGAGAGAAAAGACTGGTAGAAAATGCCAGAGAAAACTGGCCGACTACATTGGAGTGGAATATGTGTGGGTGCCAGGACATTACGATATTTCTTAGAATGAACCGATGACAAATACGGAGATTCCTATGAAGCCAATCTAAAATACAGTAGAGGAATAAACAGTAAGATCCTCATAGGTGATACTTGTCTTGAACTACTTAACTACTTAAGTGGTAGGAATCAGCTGAAAATCTTTAAAGGTTATCCAACGTGAAAGACCACTTGCATAAAATGTGGCTGTGTTAAGGAGATTTCAGATACCACATGTCACATAATATATACTATAGTAGACAAACAACTTTTGGAGGGACCAATGTGCCACTTGGAACATATGGCACATACCTTCGTCTATTCGAGGGTACGGGGATGAATGGATATAAATGGATGGGTGGACTGAATGTGGGACTGGAGTACAATGAGCCAACATGCTGCAGTGACATCGCATGGGGATGGCTTCCAAGGAAGGGAAAGAATCATTGTTTTTCTTTTTATGGAATATTAGTGTTATCCCACAATAACTCCATAATTACCCCAAGTAGTCAAATAGGTGATAGTATTAGCCTATAAACCAATTGGTGCCTGAGGTAACCCAATCTCTTAATTTGAATTTCCGTGGATGAAGTTGCTCTATGGAATCGAAATCCACGCAATTCGTTATCATTAAAGTAATATAACAGATGAGTGAGAGAATTGATATACTACCGATTATTCAAAAATATATCATCTATTAATTTTAATTTGCTTAGAATACAAGTCTGTTCTTACCATTCCATCTCCAATATTATTGATTATACATGGTACTAATGCTGTCGATCCTGTTTGGGATGTTACAATTGTGTTGTTGTCGGTGACAAAATGAACTGGGGGACTTTCAAGAGGTGGAAACGACGCACTAAGTTCGTTAAACTCATTTAAATCGATTTCTTCCAATGCGGGATCTACGTCGACTTCTGAAACAAGTGAAAATAGTTAACTCAAAATCACGTTCAGTGATAAACTTTTACTTCAAATCACAATTTATCAATAAAGTAGACTCATTCCATTGAATAATGAATAATGCTCTCGGTTACAGCAAAGGCATCTGTTTCGGTGGAAAAATTTCAGGGTAGGTTAATTCCTGATTCCAATTACATAAGTGATGGTTGTTTGGAAAATAATAAACCATCAATGGGAATCCGGCGCACAAAAAAATTGAACTCTCATTAATGATTCATCATGTGATTGATTATCTATTTTCGGGAGATGTAGCAGCATGCAAAATATCGAGCTGTTTCGATTTTGTGGTTTGTTCTTTGGATTCTACAGTTGAGTGTAAGGTTAGTTTGCAACTATTGAATCAAATACTAACTGTTCCAAGCATAATCTATCAATATTCCAATTGATGCGTGTATTTTTAGCCTCATTCTCGAAAACTATGAAATAGTTAGTTTTCATTGACAAATTTTTTCTCATCTCATAGACACAGCGACAATTTACGAAATAAGCGCACAAAAGCCCTGTTTGTGAGCGAGAAGGATAGGAATTAGCAGGAGATCTACCAAGATTTCAATTGTTCTGCAGAATCAGGCAAGAGATCTGCAAAACAATTGAAAATTCGATATGAAAATTAGAAAAGGCACATTAGGAAACACATCGTTGAAGGAAATGCGAGCACTCAAGTTCCATTCATAAAACTTGTTACTCAAATACCGATAATATTGCCAGGAGGCTCAAAGTGCTGTGGCTGAGTATACTCACTGGAAGGAAAGGACATTACAGACGAACTGCAGGGGCAGGTGGAACCTGGAGGCCGGACCCTTCCGACCAGGCAGCAACTCATTTCCTTAAATATGTTTTTGCTTTATGTATATAAAAGTTCAGTTTTAAAACTAGAATTTCATCAGCTGCTTTCTGATTTAATTTTAGAAGATAGTTATTTCTCTCGCGAATGTTTTCACGACAAATTACCTCAGACAAGGTTCGACAGTAACTATCTTAAAAGCCTTCACTGAAAAAGTTGAGTATTTGTTTGTGACGCTAGATAGCAATCTGTTGTGGATCAAACACATGCAGATCACATCTGATTGTATGAAGTTTTGCAAAGCGGGCGATGAATGAATAAAAAAATCCACCTTCACGGCTTTTTGAAATCAGATATAGCGAGGCATGCCGCAGGCTTGTAGTAATTTCAGAAGTAATTCGACACAGACTTCAGTAGCAGAGAGTAGTGGGATCTTAACGCTAATACTAGACTGATTTCATCATATTTCCTGGAAGTTTGAGTTTGAAAAATATTCCCCTAAAGCAAAAAATTACAAAGTAAAGGAGCACAATGCTTATCTCAATATCATCGTTTATATCAAGTAGAAATCTCCCTGCTCTAGAATCAGATTCACTCAATGCTGTGGATGGGGCATTGTCATATTATTCCATTTTAAAAGTGAAATAGGGTGCTACAATTGTGTTATGGTGTAACGAGTTATTTTTTTTTGGACCATTTTGGATTTGTTTTATTTTGTTTTTCGTTAGTATTTTGAGTTTGAAGTTTTTATATAACTTGTTACTTCATTCTGGACTTCTTTCTGATACCGCTTTAGTTTAATAGTATTACCTAATTATTTATTATTATCAGTAATTTAAAATACACATATTTACGTTTGAAAGATAGAGTTTATTAATTCCGATCCTCCAAAAAATTTCAAACGAGAAGTCCGTAAGAATCTCATTCAAAACGTTTGTTTATAAGTTTTTTTGCGGTTTGGATTGTTTAAATAGTTCAATATATTGTATATTTTATTTTGCTGTTGAGTAAAAATTTCAGTGGCCAACCGTCCAAGATTCTCTGGAGTGAGTAAGAAAGGGAATTTGTAATATCCAATTACAGGGTGAAGCATAAGCAAGAGCGAATAATATATTTTGTTTGGTTAACAATACGAAATTGATTTCCGTTAACAGTGTGAAAACTCCGAATTGTTGAAAAATTCAGTACCGACTTACTTTGAGTGTGATTTTTTTATAAATGATAATTATTTGTTCCCTGGTTCCTTTTTATTAGTGTTTCCTATTAGTGGGAGTTTTTTTCTGAGAATTGGTTAAACGCTTAATACACGATATTATTTATATTGGATATGGAATTTTATTGTCGGATTTAAACTCTTATACCTAATGTCCTGTCCCCAATTACCCAAATACATTATAAATTTCAATCGATAATCTGAAATTTGAAACTGATCGTGGGACAGATAAGGGGCCGTTGCCACAAGCTGTCGAATTTTCAACCGGGTATAATCCAGTTTTCTCAATCCATTTTTTTGCTGTATAGTTTGGTTTACCGAACCTTTGAAACTTAAAACTGATCGTGGGCATATAAGAGGCTGTTGCCACAAGCTGTCCAGCTTTCAGCCGGGTGTAATTTTTGTTTTCTTGAATTATTTTCTTTGCTATGTAGTTCAGTTTACCGAACCTTTGAGATTTGAAGCTGATCTTGGGGCAGATAAGAAGCCGTTGTCGCAAGCTGTCCAACTTCCAACTCTACTCACCAAGGTATCAAAAACTGCTTGCACTGCTTTGACTGTTCTTGAATAACTATAATCGTTTAGTTTATTGTATCGTTGCTTATATGCATAATACTGATGAAATTTTGCATGGTGTATAATAATATATGGTTTTTCTCTCACACTTGCACACTGTATATATTTACTCTGTTTGGTACCACTGTTATATTTATTCTGTTTGGTACCGCTGAGATATTTAACTTACCATTTTCATAATTTTGAATATATTTTGCCCCTGTATATACTGAATCTATCCTGAAATATACAAACCGATATATTGACTGTTTTATTAAAACCCATTAATGCCTAGCGTTGCCATATGGCTACAGCAAACATGTGACTACTCAAAGTGTGCCAGTATTGGGCATGCGCTAGTAAATTTGTTGTGGGCGTGTCATATCACTACTAATAGAGTGCAAAAGCCACGTGTTCCCCTTTTTTTAGTAAGAACGCCGAATTGTGAGTAATTAGAGCAGTTGAATTTGATAATTTTTGAAACATCGTGAAAATATGGATATACGATTAGAGAAGTATCATGTATTTTTTATGTGTGGAAGTAGTGGTTATTTTATTATACTGTCATGTTGAGAATACTAAGGCTCATCCTTGGAAAATTTTTGAATAAAATCCATTGACAAGTTAGTGAGTTATAAAGGTGTAAACTTTTATGTTGCCATATGGCAACACTAGGCGTTTGCACTAAGTGATTTCAAATAATTACAGACATGGTTTTTCACCTGCGGAAGCGCTTGATATGGTGTTTAATGATGAGCTTGATGGCGATATTTACATTGAGCCACCAGAACCCAATGTAGACACAGACGAGGACTCAGCTGACGAGGACGATGGCGGATAATAAGCCAAGTTTTTATCATAATCTGGTATATTCTAATCAACGCTTTTTTTTCGTAGGTTAGTAAACAATTTGACATCTCGACAGTTGCGAGCTTCTGCCGTGATAACTATGGTCTCTACTTAGCATTGGGCTCAAGAAATTGGACAAGTTAAAAGGTATTCAAAACAACAAAAGAAAAATATAATGGTTCCACGACCAGAAGTTATTGCGAAATATAATGCCCACATGGGAGGAACTGATCAGATGGACCAGAATCTTGGATGCTATCGAGTTGGTATTCGTTGTAAGAAATGGTATTGGCCATTGCTAACTTGTATTTCCGATGTTGCCCTTCAAAACTCTTGGATACTATACAATCGATCTCGAAAACAAAAGGTTTCACAGTTAGAGTGTAAAGTTTTGCCGAAAGGATCTGGACGCCGAGCTTTCTCATTGGAATCTTCAGATTCGCGAGTTTCGGATAATATCCGGTTAAATCGTTTAGATCATTTGGTTCAACAAACAACACAAAACAAACGAAGAAGATGTGCACTCAAAATATGCAACTCCACAGTGAGAACCATGTGGTCAAAATGTAACGTAGCCCTATGTACCTGTTTTGCACCTTATCATTTCCGTTAACTTTCCAAAAATGTTACTTACTTTAGATTACATCATTATAATGTTCTATGATAAAATTTCAATGTGTTCTAATGAAAAAGAGGTGTTTCAATTTTAGGCAGTGTGAAGGCCTAGCGTTGCCATATGGTAACAGCTAATATCTCATTACCTATCAATCTGTAAAAAAAAGTTTTAATTCTTTTTAGTTTTTTTTAGCCAGTAGGACATATTTTGAACAAAAAAAATATTGAAATAAAAAAAATGATTTCGGCGCTAATGGGTTAAAAAGCTGTCTAAGGGTTTATAGTTTTCTTTAGAAATGTTAAGTTCAACGAGACTCCTGGATTTTTCCGTAACCTCCTTCTGAGGTTATCTGGAACTCTTGACGCTAAGGGTCAAGGGGCCGTGGAGCAAACCACGTAAAACATCTGGCGTCCGAGCATCTATTCGAAAGGTTTTGCATCGAGGCTGTCCTAAGTGACGTGTCTAGTTGGTAAGAACCGGAGTGAGGTGAAGAAACACCCCACAATGGTTGTCACATCAGCAAGTCCAACTCTCTCGGTTAACTGCTACAACTAGCGGTTATCTTAACCTGAAGTCGACCGGAGGTGAAAACCTGAACCTAATATTATAAAACATGCAATATCAGATAGCTGCTGTTAAAGCTCAACCGGCAGTTGTATGGAGATTATTGAATGAGCACTAAGTACCGTTGGTTATGGTGTGGAGTTTAATAAAGAAAAAAGCTCAATAATATACATTATACATCAGTGGACGCGCTCACCACGTATCCAGTTTTCCTTATACAATCCACTGAAATATCAACTTGGGGTCGTATCCAAACTGAGGAATCACGACTTGCTATAAGATATCCAACTCTCATCAAATTGAACTAGATTTTTGAAATTATTATTTGTTGGACAACAAGCATAACATATAGTATATTTTCCGTAGTCTCCAAGTAGCGTAGGCCCATTAAGTCGTTTGGAAACTGTTTACTTATTACTATTATCATCATTATTATTAATACTTAATCTTTTTTTGTGAGAGGAGGGGAAAATATTCGAAAGAGACTAGGGAATTGTGCCCTAGCCTGATGGATTTAGTGGAAAAACCGTGAAGCTGCGCCACCGCAGAACCCGCAAAGGTGCTGGAGAGACGCAGAAACCCAAATCTTCGACTACCTACCACCTAAAATAACCTCCCCCCTCCGAGGTGCACCGGAACTATCCTGGAGGGCATAACGTCATGTGCACCCCGAAGCCTAGCTAATTGTTTTACATATTTTGTGCTTCCTTCTCTTTTTCCTTCATTATGTCAGTGATAATATTTTTTGCATTTATCCATGTGTCCTTATTTTGTATCATCCTTTCTATAATGTTGTCGGGCGTTATAAGTCCTCCTCAATCCAATTTAAAATAAGTGGTTTGGGTGAAATACAATTAGTGAAGTCTGCTTGTATGAGAATCAGAACAGCGTGGCTTGATTTATGATAATATATTACAGCACCGTGGGGGTTATTCGAGGTTTGTAATCCATGAGCACCTGTTATATATCTCCAAAAAATAGGAAGGCTTGTTAATATGTTGGAAATATGTGAAATTTGCACCGTTGATCGCTTATAGTCCAAGGAAAAGCAAGGAATGGTCCAAAGAAATTTGTGACCACTATAATAAATTGATTGAAGATATGGTAACATGCCATGCCACTTATTGCGTTTTCTGCTGAAAAATATTTCATTTCGTTTATTCTAGTGTCTCGATAGTCACTTTTTCAAATATCTTCTTCATGTTACTATGAAGCTCCGCTTTCGATTATACCAGAATACTCCAATACCCATCGTAACAATGTTACAAGATCTTGGTGTATGTAACAATGTCCGTTCATCTCCTGGCAACGCTAAATCTCTATTTTTCAAAACAAGTACAAGTATAATACGTAGCAAAGAGCTATGTGGTTTATTCAATAATTTGAAGCCCAATGTTTCAGATCCTGGGCAATTTTGCTTGTTCTGTTTTTGGTAGGTCAAGTCCGTACTCTGTTTTCTCTTCTTGGGTGAAAGCTGAATTATGGTTGGGGGTGGTACCTACCAACTCCATATTCATTGAAAAAAGTCACAAAAACGTGAAAAAGAGAACCAATTTTCAAAAAATATTGAGTGTTCCTACCTTGTTAAATTGCAAGCATACTTTTTTTCAAATTAAGTAGGTTCCTCATCATAATTTCCACTGGCAGATTTCACCGAATAGCTGTTTCTACCAATTGATAATAATCTTTGTACTTTTCTATAGAAGATATTTGAATGTTTAAAATTTCTCCTTATTCCTGTACTGCGGTGTGTTCTCGAAAGAAAAATAAAACACACAAATAAGACCTTAAACAAAAACGTTATATACCGTTTTAAATTATAAATGGGTACATGTAGTAGCCGCCAATATGCCAAAACTTTTTCCACTTCCTACTAAGTACTTCATGGCGAAACATGGAAATGGTATAGTACCCGTAACTCCACAGTAATACACCATAGTCGCGGCTACTATTTGGGACTCAACAATATCATCCCAACGACACGTAAGCTGAACGTATCGACAATAGGTTTGACTGTGTACTTGTGTGTTTATTTGTTGTGATCAGTGGAATATTTTGGATTTTCGACTCAGGATCGTTCGGATTTGCAAAACCTTTCACAGTATAGGACAAAGCTTATTGTTGTCGTCTAATAAATAAAGGGGGCTCACGTGCTCCAACATGAAGACTGTATTTGAATGGTTCTGAGCAGATTCGTGAAGATATGTTCTGTATCACAATAAACGATTTAAAGTAGTATTCACAAGCGGTCCTAAACAGCATGGGAGCGTTATCTAATCTTGATCCAATCTATGCTCCAAAAATTTTCAACAGGACTTTTTCTTCTGGTCCCCATTGCAGGTGTGCTAGTGACTTGAGTATGTTAAGCCCTTTCATGTTATTCACTTCTGTATTCTCTGAATTATGTTTTCATGTTATTTCCATGAATTAACAGTGGTCAACAGTTTGTATGAGTCATTTGAATTCAGACACATGTAATTAGCTGTTGTTGCCAATTTGATAACATTTTGCCTTCACTCCAAGGAAGAATGTGGGTTTGTATGGAGCACCCAGTATGTTTTTGTTTTATCGAATTACCTGGACCTTATAGTTTCTGAATATGTATGGCTTGATACCAATTCGAGCAAATCTCCTGGAGTGGTTTATCGTTAAAACATAGACCGTAATTTATCTACCACTGTAATCTCAATTTTTGATCGACTTATAAATTTCACACTAATGGGTAGCTAAGAACAGCCCAACTCTCTGTAAACTCACTGATTGAATTGGTAGTTTAGCAAACAATATTTACGACAAATAAAAAATGCGAAATTCCATTCTCTACGATAATAGTCACAATCACTTTACCCTAAGGTGCAGAATTTCATAGCTATCGGCCAAAACCGTTTAAAAATGGCAACTGAAGCTCCACAGGAATGTGTTGACATTTTGTGATTTCATACACAGTGTGTAAACCTTGGCGCTATGAAAAAGTCTATACGAAAATTTATTGTGAGGTTGAAAAGAATTGTTACCATTATATCACCTACGCTTCCTTTCCATCTATCTACCGCATCGCTTGCTAAGCGAAAATATTGAGGATGTGCGCCTTGCTGGGAACAGACTGTATCAATTATGTGATCTTGCACTAGTTGAGGATATAAGTTATGTGAACTATACCAGGGACAAGTCCTCAGCAAAGAAAGAAGGGCCATATTTATTTTCCTTGGACAAACCACAACAAATATTTTTTATGCATTTGCGGACTTTCCTAACTTAAATTTATATGCATTTTTTTTTCAAATTCTTACTAAAGTATGTACCTTGCCAATGGTTCATTCAATAAATAACAATTGAGATTTAGAACTCTCTTCTTTTACAAAGTAGCAAATTTTCGAAATTTTTGCAATCATTATCATATTGAGTACCTTGACGGAGAATACTTTGTGAACATTAGACGGAAATTTCTTCTTTGTATAATTGATTCTGTTCCGGCGAACAGTGTAACTGTACGTGCTTTTTTCCTATTTGTGCACATTTCCAATTCTGTATCTGTATCTGTAGAGTAGGGAGGGTGAATGTAGGCTCACAGCACTTAGGCCACATTCGACCCATTGTACATCCTCCCGAGGAGTTGTCCTCCTAGGTCATCGTCCATCCCGTCTTTCTTAGAAAGGTGGACAGGTCACTAGGAGACATTTCCTTTATATAGCAGGTGTAGGCCAAGACTTACCGAACACACACTCTCTTATCGTCGATAACTCCAAACAATCGCATAAGACATGCCCGACAGTTTTATCTTTATGTTCACACATCTCGTATAGAGGTGTGCCCACTAGCCCCATAGTGTGGTCTGTTTCCTCAGTTGACAGTGGCCAGTCAGGAATCCTACTGTTAAACGTAGGTTTTTCCCGGTCATCGCCAAATATTTCTTCCGCGCCAGCTTCCCAAGATCGCCCAGGGTGATCCTAGCAAGACTGCATCCTTTGATTCCATCCCATCTCTACATTATTTACGATAAAAAGTGAAAAATCAATGATTTGACAGTCACATCACCGTAGATTGTAATACAGATACGACTTTTCAAAGGTCATTTTTACTTAGAGATGTTAAAATCTTTATAGGTAATTAAACAGTGACACAGATGGGTAGTCTAACATACTGGACTATGTATTACCTACTAAAAGCTTCAGTTAATACAATTTCATGAAAAAACACAGGTCGATTCATTCATTAAGAAACAATTCGTAATTTTCCATGAGTTGTAGAGATAAACATTAATTGGTACAAGTTTCAGGAAAATGTTCACTTGCTTCAAACTCTCCACTTTAAAAAGCTTCATGATATTATGATTAATGGAGAAGTTATGTGTGATCAAAAGTTGACCAGATTGATGTATTCCATGTTTTAGCGTAAAACTGCTCCTGATTAATGACTCAAACTGATATTAAATATAATCATATAAGTATAATTATAATGATATGTTATGAAAATTTTTAGGACGTAGGAAGCTCGGTGATCCGATGATGAAAAAAAAATACAGGATAATTGGTTTACAGGGGTGATGTTATCAATTTCCGAAAAACCCACATATTTTCCCGGAGTCAAGAGAAAATAACATTAAATTGGCAACTACTTACGTGGGAAATTTTTTTTTAACTATTCAGTCAAAACAACTATCCTATCGATAGCACGATTTAAGGTAACAGACCTTGAAACCGCATTGAGCCATAGGCGGACATTGGAATTAAGGCAGGGTAAAATAAGCGCATAAATATAGGAAATGAGTAGGATATTCAAACGTGGACACCGGAAACCTGAACATAAAAATAATAAGGACATACATAAAATAGTACTTCATAGAATTTAATAAAAATGCCATGAGAAGACAGGTCCGCCAATGCTGTTACACTTATATGGGCAAGTGAAGGGTGACGCAGTGTACAATAAAACTCATAAATTGGAAGACCTACATTAATTATAGTGTAACTATTGTTAATGTAATGACCCATATTTTTAATTCCTTTGAAGGAAAAAGCCGCACAATGCCGTGCATAAATTTTTTTATAAATTCGAATATTGTGGAACAATGCTTCTTGAATGTAATTCAAATTAATATTGTGGATTAAAATCAACCTGCATAAAATTTGTAATAGAATTCAAGGTCATAACATTAACATTAGTTACACTATACTGCAAAATTCTGTGTTGAAAGTGTTTGCAAAGAACTTGAATAAAGCTATGAGTCCTACGCATGAAGAGTAACAGATGATGTGGCAACTGGACAACATTATGAATGGAACCGTTAAATTTATAATAATCAATGTTGAAGTTGAAGTTAAAGTTGGAAATTTGTCAGATTCTGATCAAATTAATTAGCCCTTTTCAGGGCTACAAATCAGTCTTATATGTAGGGCTCACCAATCTACTAATTGAATTGAATAATCTAGGATCTTATTTCCATCCGAATACACTGCACTGTCACGCCAAATTTATCACTTCTAAATATATTCGAATGGTAATGGTATCATGGTTCAATTGTCCTCTCTTCCTGCGGTTTACTATACAGGAATAATCTAGCGGAAGCTGCTAACGGTACACTTATATACATAAAAAAGCGTTTACAATTCTCCTCATTTTTTTGAATCACCCTGAAGTATTTCAGACACGTTTTCATAATTTATAATGAGCTATCAATATGATGATAATACACTACAGTCTCCTTGTTATTGGCTAGTGATGAGCAAATGCAAGTTTGTTAGTTAGTTAGTTAGTTTTGGTCTTGTTCTTGCATACAAGGTCTTGTTCTTGGTCTTGCAGTCAAATAAGCGGTCTTGGTCTTGGTCTTGCACCAAGACTCTTGCAAGTCTTGCACTTTTTTTGAAGATTTTTTCTGGAGTCCATTTTTACAAAAAAATGAATAAGAAAAAATAGTTTCTGAAATCATTAAAAGTAAAGAAAGGGACAGTCTTTCTCATTATAAAAATTTTGTTTCTTTATATTTAATTGTAGCGATAAACCAAGTATAAATTTTTTTTTATTCATTTTGACAATTTTTTTAGAATATAGTTTTATAATGTATCAATGATGTAAAGACGTGAAAATATAACAATTTATAATCTTATTTATAAGTTTGAAAAAATTTATGTATATTAAAGTCACTGAATTTTAAGTCTCTCTATAAAAAATTATTCTTCCTTTGCAGGCCTATTAGCTGGGACTTGAAATAAACCAAAATTATTTTTAGTGTTAGTGATTAAAAAAAATAGGTGTTTTTATTAAGTTATAGGATATGGTAGGATACATTAATAGAGCTTAGGTCAATATTTTAGATGGATATATTTAACAACAACTAAATACTAAGTTTTCATGACAGTTGAAAAAAACTGCATACAGCTGAAGAATAAGAAAAACAGAACAAAATATAAAAATATTTCACCAAAAGTACCTATATGTATATGTAGGTTTTATTAATATACCCTATAAATTTTGACCAGTTGAGCGGGAACACCCTATATATGACAAAAAATACTTCGTTGAAACAAGCAGTTGTGGTCAGTATATGTTGGGGAGGGAGAGAGTTTAAAATGATCTGCTCATCTTCATTTTTCGGTTAAAATGTTGAAAAAACGCAAGACCGCAAGACTCTTGCAGGCTTAGTCTTGGTCTTGCATAAGTCTTGCAATTCTAAGTTTTGGTCTTGCATAAGTCTTGCACTGCTCGGTCTTGATCTTGGTCTTGCAGCCTGAAGCTAGTCTCGCTCATCACTATTATTGGCTTGTTAAATGTTTTGGAATTCAAGTGATTACCCTTTATCATTATACATTGATAGTCAACAATTTTGTTCAACCTTAAGCCGTTATAAGTAATTTCCCGAATTCAAAAACAATTGATTCGTAATAGTAATAACATGTTGGTGATTTGAAAATGATTTTTTTCTTTATTCCGATCAAAAGATATAGAATCACAGGCTGCCCTGGAAGTTTCCTTGAATGCTATAAGATATTGGGACTAACGAAAATACCACTTTGAAATTCCAATTTCAGGCAGCTATCACACCAGCCTGCTATATTCTACAGGTGCAAGTGAGAGCAAAATCACAAGTTTTGTTCCATAGACGACCATAAAGTATCAGTGAATATGATTTCAGCTGATCAATTTTTGATTCCAATTTACTATTAAAAACAGGGTGAATAACTTCGAGTGATGAAGTCAGTGAACTTTTTCTTAAATGTACCGTCATATTCAGCCAACTCATGAATGGGATGTGTTTCATGAGAATGGTATATTACAGCTTTTCCAAGAATATTTGTTACTTAAGACTCTCCAATATTCAATTTTCTGAATAATACTCACATTGTAGTGTGTGAATCGTTTACTGTCAAAATAACTATTTAAAAAAAAAGCTAACGAGAGAAGTCGTTTAAAAAACCCTATAAGACACGATTCCGGTCATATTGAGTTATTTTTAAAGTGTTACCATTCATTATTTATATTTCCATTATATTAGTGCGATAGTTTATACGTTTGTTAGAAGTACCTAACGTTTGTTGAAGAAGCCACACGAGTCGCTGAATGATAGGGCTTATGAAAGCCCACGTTTTCCCATGAAAGCTCCAAAAACCAGAAATATTATAGACTTCAAACAGTACTGGCGTTAACGTAATGAAAATGTTTACTTGTAAGCAAAATCTCAGGAAACAGTCGCACGTAGAAATCTAAAGATGTAATTCAAGATAAGCTGAACGATGAAATAAAACAATTTAATTGGTTCAAATTTCAATTAAATTTGAAATAAACTTTAATTTAAACTTGTGACGCGTTTCGCTCCATCAAGCGAGTGAATGTATGGTGAATATAGGAATATGTTCACATGGAAATAAAGTGAAAAAAGTGCCTGAATATGAAGCTGACGAATATTAACAAAAGGTCACCTGGAAATACACTCACAACAATCACACCTTAATTATCTTGTAGGTAACTAGGTTCAATGAGGGAGAATTATTAATATACATTTGGTCGTTAAAAAGATTACCTGAATATTCGTTTTCATTCATGTCAAGGGCTGCTGAAAGATTTAATTTGGAGGATTTAGGTTTTATATGTGAAATTTCAGAATTTAAGTCGAAAGTGTTGGTTTGCTAATGAATGATTTGGAAAGTTAAAGTTAGATTTTAACTTCTTTGATGTTATAGCTTCGTTTGTGTTCTGTAATTTCAGATTCAAAATTTCAGGAGGATCTACCGATATAATTTTTGTTACAGTTGTCATTTTCACGTTTTAATTGTTCCAATCATATGCAATTTTTAATAAGTATGATTGTTAATCGGGTTTTAAGCAAATATCTAATAATAATAATAATAATTTTTATTCACAGAAAGAAAGAAAAGTATTTACAAGAATACATGTGAATAAAAAAAAAAGAAACTACCGATAGGTGAAAACACCTGTTTCGGGAATATCAATAAATAATGCATAATCATAGAATTAAATTTTAACACACTTATTAATTGAAATAATTTAAAATTAAAAATACAAACACAAATGCATCTCCATCAAATTAATAAATGATGCCTAACTTTAGAATATCAAGAAAACATATTTGTATTCTGTGTAAATATTAATTTATTAAATCGCAGAGCGCTTCCGGCTATTAAGCCATCTTCAGTGCTTACCTGCAAGTAAGTAAAAAAGTTGGAAAATATAAAAGAAGTAGATAAAGAATTACTTACTCGTCAGGTAATTTGTACAAGAAACTTTGACAACACATTAACGTCATAATTAAAATAACATTGAAATTAAAATTAAAATGATCCCCTGTTTAGGGTTTGTTGAATCTAGATATTAAACATTATAAAATTTTGTTAAAATCATTTTAGACAACACGTGTTCGTCTAACGGATGTTGAAGTGACACTACTTCAATTTTGAAAAATTAGCATATGACAAATGACAGTGAACATAGAACTCAATCATTTTAACAGGAATTTAAAATTGACATTATAGAAATCTATTTGAAATGTCCAAAAACAGATATGTAAACTTTCTAAATAAAATATAAAAATAATAATTTGATATTAAGGTCTAATGAGAACCTATCAAGTTATAAAATACTGAAAAAGATTAAGGGTCTAATGAGAACCCATTACTAAATCTAATTCAAAATAGAAAATTCACATATATGTCAAAAGAGATCCAAAAATAAACAAATTAATTTAAACAATTAAAATATTAATGCAAATAATAATGAAATAAATTATAACTTTAGAATAGCCTTACTTTTTAAAATACACCTATGCTAATTAAAATAAATAGAAATTAAAAGAATAAATACACCTTAATATTACAAATGTCTATTGTCTCTATGTCTAAGTTTTCTGAAAACTACTCAATTTTCAAGGATGTCATTCCAAAATATGTTGAGCTTCCAAGTTGATTAATTCCATTTAGCTAATCACAGTTTCCTGTAACAATTGTCATATATAAGTAAAAAGTTATATCAATAGATGTCAAGATAATAGTATAGTTCTAGGAAAAGAGAAGATCTGACCATTGGAAAAATCTAGTAGGGCTTATACAATCAAAGATTCTTCTGAGTGACTTTAAACTGCTGACATCAAATCCCAGAAATATTAAATACGGCTCTGTATGAATGTACCTATGCCGCTTTCCAGTGTAAAGTCTCCAATATAAAGTGTATGTAGAAG
The DNA here is from genome assembly GCA_910591685.1 of Galerucella tenella. Taxonomy (NCBI): domain Eukaryota; kingdom Metazoa; phylum Arthropoda; class Insecta; order Coleoptera; family Chrysomelidae; genus Galerucella; species Galerucella tenella. Next base: position 4,736 of record CAJUYH010003959.1, on the reverse strand, counting down.
AAGTATATAAAGTCAGGCAAGGAGCAGGCAAGGGTAAACCAATGTATCTCAATTGTTTAAAATCTGAATTTTCGATAACTGATTTGGTCATAAACAAACTCAAATACAACGATCCTTCATCCATCCTTAAACAACATCAATATCAATATTTACTATAACTATCTCTCGGGCTTTCATTAGGAATGACGTATCTTTTTTCTCAATTTTTACTCCTGTTCTCTCTTTGTTAAAAAAATAAAATCCCAACAGCAGCCAAATTGCCAAAATCAACATTGAAAAAAAAATATTCCAGAAATTCGCTACATCACACTAAAAATCTGATAAATTATACTAATTATTTCTTGATAATGTGGAAAATTAACAAAAAAACATCAATGTGAATGTGGTAACTGTTAAAAATACTTGCCGCGAACGTCTAGGCAACATGCTAATTTAGTACAGGAATGACTTCTTACGCTACTCAACATCTCAGGCGTGAGTGATCTAATCACATGCGTGATTCGTCTTTTAGTTATCTGAGTTGAGGGGCTGATTTTTGACCAGTCTTATGTGGGTTTTCTCGAAACTCGAGCATAATATTCAATTTCGTATCATCGTATGGTCTTACATGACCAAGCTCGCAAAACGACTTGTTTATTTTGCTGATTGTTTTTTGGAAAACAGACGAAACATTTGGAAACTTTCCGTTAAACAAGCGAAAAACTTCCATTTAGGTTTGTGTGTTATTACAATAACCAATCATTTGTAGAATGGTTATTTCGTTCATTTCTGCAACATATTATCAAGAACAGTTAACTAGATTCAAACAACAATTGCACTGACAGTGATCCCTACTCCCATAGGGGCAAACGACAAGTTGCTGAGGCTATGAGTTTTATACTTTTTTTGTATTTTTTTACTTTATATCAGTACAAAGGATCGCAGTAATGATTCTTGCTCACTTTCCTGATATCAAGAGCGAGTGGGATATGGGTATTGAGTGCAATGTAGCGAATTTGTGGAATGGAATACAGTATATTATTAAACGAGCAATTTATGATAGCCATTATTCACGCTGGGTGAGGTTTGCGTCCCGAGCCACAGGCGAGGGGCGCAAGTCACCCGAGTGAATATTGGCCATAAATTGCGAGTAGAACACTATACTTTGTCCACGACCCTTGATTTCTTCATTAAATAAAAGTCAACTAACCTCCAGTTCATGAAGTTATAATATGTAAACATATAGTTATCTTTCGATTTTTCTGGCAGCAGTCCTATAGTCGTTAATTTCGGCCCTTTTTTTTTATTTCAGTTGGTGTGCAAGAACGTTCATTTCCACTATCCGAATTCAATGAATTCATCGTTACAGTAATATAGCAAGTTCGTAACAATTTGGTATTACTAACGTCAAAATTAAATAATTTGACATATATAGAGATGGGCGATACCGTGTAAAGTATCAATACAACGTACCGTTATAAATATATTGTTTTGGAATACTTAATACTAGAAAATGTCGTTAGGAAAAGTATCAATACTAAAGATTTCGATATTTTATCGATACGATATATTTCAGAAACAAATTTCCTAAACAAAATACACAGATTTAAAAGTTTATTTCTTATTGTAACCCCATCTCTAGTCGTGAATTATGAACCATAATACACTCCAGTGTATTATGAACCATAATTCACTCTAGTGGATATATGGGTACTATATACCTTTTGTTAGGAGGTAAAATATCGACTTATTATTAGGTGGTCGTAGACAAATTTTTTTAATGTTAATATTTGTTATAAATCTGGAAACACTCCATGTTGAAGTTGGAGAAAGGTATAGAACACTGTACATGGATTATGTCTAGAATTCTCTAAACAATCCAAAAAATCAATAATATATATGAGGTAGTATTTGAAATGAGAAAGTTGGTATTGGCCACTGTCACATGACACATCCTTTATTTTTACAAAGGCGCAATTAGACATACCAATCGACATGTCCAAGCATTTTTCCAACTCGCCTTTATTTGTTCGTTATAGAACCCATTCCATTCGGAGGTATACATACATAATGAGTGAATTAAAATGCAGTATCTCTTAAAAACTTGAAGAAATGAGGAAAAGCGAAAATTCAAGTTCACTTCCTGTCCCAATTTTTCTTCAAGATTTATGGAACCGAACCATATGTTTTTGTGACAGTTTAAACTACAAAGTAAACAATCTTAAAATTGGGTGATCTAGTGTTCCATACATAGAACATCAGATTGTGTGTTCCAAGTTTTCTTGATGTAATTATATTCGCTCATGATACAGATTCTTACACCTCCGCTTTCAGATAATTGAATTGAATCATATTCGCTGGAAAAACTATATAATTAAACTTCTACTAGATCTCAGATCCTTAATTGAATTTGCAGTTCCACTGAGATAGGAAATTGCACGAGAGATAATTGCTAGCTCACAGGAGCTATTATATGATACAGAGCTTCAAGCTGAATGTAGTTAACTTTGAAGAAAATCAAATATGTTTACAAAATTGGTTTCACTCTCTAAAACTGAAATTTCCGCTATTCAAATTGTACAGGGTTATTGGTTATAGTTTGACCACCCCTTCATTTCTCTTATGCAGCTACAAAAAAGTTGGGAGTATAGAAAAATTTCAATAAAATATACTACGTACACCAGTAGCGTTTTTGCATTAGGGGGTATAATATGAAAATACATTTTTTTAAATAGAACGCCCTGTATATTGTGACATATTGTTATGAGAGAAAAAAGTCCTCTCCGAATATGTCATACACATACAGGGCGTTCTATTGAAAAAAAAAAATCATAATATACCCACTAATACAAAAACAATACTGGTGTACAAAGTATATATTATTAAAATTCATTCATATTTCCACAACTTTTATTTGAAACTTTCCTTTGTATCTGTATGCATAAAAGGAATAGAGGGGTGGTAAAATTATAACCAATAACCCTGTACAGAACTGTGATTATATTATGTAAAATGGGAAAAAATTATGGAGTGGACTGCTACACATAAAATACTATGAGTGAGGTTGGAATTTTTAAATGAGGGATATTTTGATGAATCTTTATTATTCTTATACTTATATTATTCAAATTTGGTCCATTTGATTTTGAGCGCACGGTGCGATTCAGCATCTATGGAAGCTTTCTACTCAAATTTTTTTATGTCATGTTGCTCGTCTCAGACAATACATATTCGATAACATGAATGACTCATAGTTCTCTGCAAAGTATAAGCCGTATGGAAGCTTTTAAGTATTCAACAGCTATATTTGAATATTTTTTTGAAGAAATATCAATTTTATCCGATCATTACATTTCTATGACATCCTTAACAACGTAAATATCTTTATAGCTGAGTACCCATGACTAGAAAGTCAAAAAAACATATTTGTATTCTGTGTTAAATTCAATTTTTAAAAATCGCAGAGCGCTTAACAGCTCAACAGCCGAAAGCGCTCTGCGATTTTTAAAAATTAAATTTCACACAGAATACAAATATGTTTTCTTGACATCCTTAACAACCACTTTTTTCAGGCAAATATCTTCTTTTGACTTTCATGTCATTTCGATCCATTGAACTCTTCCTCTTCCAAATCCTATCGATATAACCCTTGCTCCAAATCACTTTCACCACTTTCTTGGCAAATATTGTCGATTTTGATCTCTTTCCACCGGAGAATCATCATTAGACTCAATGTTAGCAGCGTCGTGATATTTCAAATATCTCTCCATTCCCTCCATTATTCATACCAATTATTCAGCCTGCGGAACAAAAAAATAAATCCGAACCATACAGTGGAGTGGGTATAACCACACACACTCTCCGCAAGGCGGCTCTGAACTGCGAAATGACACGTGCCTGAAACCATGATGGGAAACATGTTTCATTGGTTAGCAAAGTCCCTCATATCACTAACACGTATGATCTAATAAATTGACTAGCACCAATTTAGTTCGTCCTAGGATTGTAGTCGGTTCTGAATTTGACCAATGATTTTGTATTGTCGTCTTAATGTCTTTTTCATAATCAAATTGGTAGTTCTCCACAAGAGACTGATTTTGTGTGAACATCTTGAAAATCAACAACCCATATTGTTGTGATACTTATATTGTAGCACAATAATGTCAACAAAAAATCAATAATTAATGGAAATTGAGATTAATGTGGGGACTATGTGCTTCTGTCATACTATAGTTCCTTGTCTGGATCCGTCCTCATTGATAGTCAGGCCTTCGCAATGTAACGGTTTTCTCACAATCTTCTTAAAATTTGCATGCCATTCCGGTGTGATTCATGTGCTTGTCAAGTCTACAGTATCGTCAGCTTGATAGATACCTGTCTTATTCCATCTCAGGCACTGCTATTTGTCTTATGTGGCGTATTTGCTTTACCACAGAATGGTTATATGGGCTCGTGAGTATGCCTTTTCACTTTTTTGGGGTCTAAATGGCTCTAAATCGTTGTTGACTGCCCAACTTGTGTGGCTTCGAAGTAGTCACAACAAATTTCAGGATAAATCTGCATAGCCGTCGGAGTATATGGCAATGGTCTTTGCCTCAATAACTCTTTTAAATAGTGCTGTATATTGCTGCCTGGAATATCGACTCGTGTTTGCCAAGCACAGTGAGACTTTTCTTTTCAACTTGACTATGAAAATCCCTACGTTTAAACCTTCCTGTGTTCGTAAGCCATCTCTGTTACCATTACCAAGGCATATG
>CAJUYH010003958.1:0-29533 GCA_910591685.1 Galerucella tenella | reverse complement strand
TTAGGGAGTGCAGCAATAAAACGTATTTCAAGTATTTAATCCAAGATTTCGAGTGAATTTTCACTCATCATCAGGGAAGCTACATAAAAATATATTGTTAAAAATTAAAATGTTTTTTCAATAATTAGAAATATTATTTCTCACGGCACTTTGCCAACGCCACATACATTTATTTATATGGAGAATCAAATAAAATCGACAAAAACTTAGTATGCTTCTGTCACCTTCAAATACCTACTTAGTTGTCACAAAACTGTCAGATTATATTGGAAGTTTTTGAATTCGAAAAGGTAGTTTCAAATAACAGAGAATTTGATGGAAAAAATGACGTTCCGGGTTTGACCATACAAAATTGTACAAATTTCACCATCAACTGTAATTTTGAATAAAATTATTTAATAGTTTAACTGTAATACATTTATTTTACCCCAAAGTGAGTTTTTATTTCCAATCATTAATTGTAAAAAAATTTACAAATTATTTACCTTTAATCTCATTTAGATATAATATGTAAGTACCTACCTATTATTATCATTGATTTTTTCTGCTATATGATTTATTTTAATTAACATTTTTAGTCCTTGAAAATAAACACATAGTGGTTCGAAAGCTTGAAATTGGATTCTTAAAAAAGTACACTTTGGTATTATTGCCACATCCCCACGAAAACTCCTATTATAAATATTATCCTATTTCACGACCAACGGGATGGAGGTTTATAGAGAAGCGGTGAATGTTTAAAAATATTTGCCAAATTATTAGTTTGTACATTCATAAAGGCTACATTTTAAAAATTTGAAATATACAGGATGCTCCAATAAAGTGTCGCGTATCAAAGTTATATTTTTTCTGATGGAACACCCTATATTTTATTGCATTTTCTGATTGCTCCTATAAAATAGAATACTCCTTCATACACCTACACCTCCACCTAAATACAGAGGGTTCCGCGTTACTTATGCTGCCTTTTTTTAAAATGTGAACATTTCGAAAAAAATTAATAACCCATTAATATAACAAATTTTAGCTAATTTTCTCTTACATTCGAATAGCTGGACATTCGTTGAATGTATTCCACGATTGAGTACTAAATATCTCTTTACAGGGTATTCGGAATTTTCAGTTTCATTATTAGATCATTCAATGTGCAGTATCAGGCTTATTTTAAATGGAGCACCCTGTATTTTGATAATTTATCATATTCAAAAAAATGTCCTCTTTCGAATGGTTTGCCTTTACCTAGGTATTATACTTTTCGTGCAATTTACAAGTTTCTTAAATTGTATGCTAAATCGATTTTATAACATCTGCAATGGGTTCGTTTACTAAAATTTTTCAATCATTTTTAACTGTCGTAAAACAAAGTACTAAGGATAAAAATATGATTCTGGAAATTTCATGTCAATAGAATATTATGTCGTTCTACTAATACAACCAATTAAACAAGCATACCGTAGCGGGGCGAAGACTATGACTGTGTCGTCACCGTATATGGAAGCAAACACTACGCTTCTGACTGTAACGTGCCTCGCATAGAATTTATTTATTTCGAATTACTTACAAAATTTTGTGTGAATAAAATAAAGTGTGTACCTAATTTTGAAAAAGCAGACTAATTAAATCTTCCAGAAGTGGACTTGCTAATGATTATGGAGTTTTTTAGACAAAAACACGAGTTTATTAACTTATAATTTTATACTATGTGACAAATCGTTTTTGACTGTTTTCCGGCCAGAATGATTAAAAATGTCAATATTTTCATAAATACATTATTTTCTCTTTCAAATGATATACAAGGTGATTCCAGATGTCTTATTTTATTCCTGGTCTGGTGGACAAAGTTGCGGAGATAACGCTATAGATTACTCAGTAAAAAAAAATTTTTAACTACAGACTGCCCAATTATAGGAGCTTCTCCAGATGCTACTTATGATGAATGTGTAATGGAAATTAAATCACCAATGTTGAAAAGAACAAGAAAAACTTATTTTGATGAAGCAGGTAATATTAGTTCCAAAAAGCGATATTTGTTAGAGCTGATCGGGACTTTGAAGCAAATAAAATAATTTAATTCAAAATACATGATATACGCCAGTTTTGTTGATGATCTACTGAAAAAGTTTACCTGTTTTTTGGAAAAAGCAGTATTTAATAAAATTTAATTTGCAAGAAACTGACCCACTATTTTATTTAATAATTTTGAACATTAATAACACCACAAGCTATAAAAACAATATTATCTACGTATTTAAAAAAAATAGATTCATACAAGCGTGTGGTTTTCAATAACCCTCTCAATTTATAACGATTCTGAAGAAAAATGAAGTCTTAAAAATACACAAACAAAAAGTATGTTGACTTATCAGTGAATGCTTTGAGTTTTTTTATGCTTTTCTGTCATTTCTTCCATTTTTTTGTGCATCCTTATTAATAGAAATGAATGATTTGTTAGATGTTTTAATTGTAGTACTTTTACATTATGAAACCGCACAATATTTATAGTTTTTTTACTCTGGTCCATTGTGTCGAATAGTTTAAATTATTTCTAAACGTTCTTAATTCACAAACACAACACTGTTTAGAGTTTGCTAAAACGTATAATAATAGGCATATAAACAAGCAAAATACTGTTACTAGCTAAGTAGTCATCTAGCCGAAAACCGATCGGCGCGGTATCTGCTCTCTGGGAGAGATTTCATATGCGATGACGTCACGCCTGAAATTCGGAGAGGAGCGCTGTTTGATGTTTATAATTTTTTTTAGGGGACTTAGGAGTCTCGCTGACGTCTAATTGTTATTGTAAACAAAACAGTGAAGTTGTTAATGAATGAACACACTTGTAATTGCTCAGGTACACTTTTTTTAACGATAAGTAATAAAACAAAAACACATTTTTAATAAAGCAAATACATAAATACCACAAATCGAGCAACAAATTACTGAAAGCAAATGATGAAAAAATACTATAATAGATTCTTTTTTTAATTTTTTGGGAAATTAAACCACAATATTTTTAAATTCTTTACTTCAACAAAATTTTGCAGTCTTAAACTTCAAAATAATTTTTGATTGTCTAGTTGTCAAATTTTTTCTGTTGTGTCAGTTAGGGATAAAAAATTACTTAATTTCTACTTATTTTTTCTTGACAACGGTAGCTGGAACGCTACCGAAACGTTGAAGTAAAGAATTTAAAAATATTGTGGTTTAATTTCCCAAAAAATTAAAAAAAGAATGAATAATATACCACAAGGAACATACAGAAGATACTATAATAGATGCTCAAAATGCTTCACATCTTGTTCAATGCAACACGTGATTCTAGCTTCCATCGATTTACTTACATTATTCAACCTACCGGGTGTTATAGACGCGAAAGCGTTCGAAATTCTTAATTTCATATCGTGAGGAATAGTAGGGTGTGTAGCATACAGAATATTTTGAAGAAATCCATCTTGGTCTGTTCTGGTGACCTAGCTGGCCAATTATAAGGACCGCCTCTACCTATCCATTTATTACTTAATTTTCTATTGAGGTAGTTTATAACAGCACGTGAAGAGTGAGCAGAAGCTCCGTTCAATTGTAGCCACATTTTCTTTCGGATGCTAAGTGGTAGGTTTTCGAGAAGGATTTAAAGTCTTCTTCAAAAAAACTCGAAAATTTTCTTCCGTCCAGGTGTCCGTCGAAAACACACGGGCCGATAACATACTCGCCCACTATCTCTTCCCAAACGTTTACACTCCATCGGTGTTGGGGCTATTATCGTAACTTTTCATTTTTTGGTTTTAATAATTTGTTGTTCGATTTGTAGTGCTCATGTATTTGCTTTATTGAAAATGTGTCTTTGTTATATTATGTACTCAAATACTTATCGGCACCTACAAGTGTGCATATTTTTTAACAGCTCCACTGTTTTTTCTTACAATAACTATGTCAAGATAATTAGAATAAAATTTAGAGATAATTGCAGATGTTTAAAAATCGATTTAGCATACAATTTAAGAAAATTTTAAATTTCACGAAAAGTATAATACCTAGGTATAGGACATCCTTATACCATTCGAAAGAGAACATTTTTTTGAACATGGGAGATTATGAAAATACAGGGTGTTTCATTTAAAATAAGCGCGATATTACACATTGAATGATCTGATAATGGAACTGAAAATTCTGAACACCCTGTAGAGAGATATTTAGTACTCAATCGTGGAATACATTCAACGAATTTTCAACTATTCAAATGTAAGAGAAAATTTGCTCAAATTTGTTATATCAATGAGTTTTTTTTTTGAGATGTTCACATTTCATTTCACATACTAGAGGGCGATTAACTTATTTATTGTTAACGGTATCCCTCTATTCATTGGAAAATATTAATACTGCATCATTTTTGCGAAAAAAAGTCTCAGAAGTTACTGGCTTCCGAGATATTCGTATTTTCAAACCCCCGTGCATAATAATTTTCATTCCATTTATTAGCACAAAAATAATAATGTTAGTAGGCGCTGATGTCAGCAAATTTATAATCAGCTATAATATAGCATGAACATTGTTTTCTTCGTAAAAATCTCTGCATTATCTAAAATTTAGAATACAGTCATCAGATATCAAATTTTATAGTCGTATACGAGGTTTGTCAAAGTTTCACTCAAGAGTAAAGTATACCTTTAAATTTGACAATATCGAAAAATGTTACAAAAAAAAGGTGTTAAGAATTGAAAACTACGATTGCATATGTAATTACATTTATTAAAATTCAAACTTCAGATTAATTTATTTTTTACTTATGTTTCTCTTTTGAATGAACATTTATCTCTTGTGATTACGAAACACATGATTATCTTTTAGTTTTTCCATGTTTTTTGTTCATTTTGCATTTAAAATGCGGAATAAGTGCATATTCATTTATTCTGCAAAAAATAAAATACATTCAAACTCTAAGTTATAAAATTAACATCATATTAATGTTAGAGACCAACAAATTTAATTTTCACTCATAATAATGTGTCGACATATCCAACTATTCTATGTCACATTTTTCGATATTGTCAAATTTAAAGGTACTTTACTGTCAAGCAAAACTCATATTTTTTGATAAACCTCTTATACGACAGAAATTTTTTTTGATATTTGATGACTGTATTATAGGTTTTATATAATGCAGAGCTTTTTATGGAGAATTACTTGTTTTTCTAAAATTAATAATAAAAAAGATTTCCATGTGATTCCAACTTAGGGGGACATATTGTATATATATATATATATATAGAATTGGGCAGTTTAACAGCTGGTCTTATGTAGGGTGAATGCGTTCTCCTCAAATATCCTAATTAAATATTGAAGTCTCGCTACTTTTCGAATCTCAGCATAAACGTTTTTTACGATTTTACATTTTCACGTCAAAATTGACTCATAGCCACTGAATTTTCAACCGAATGGACTAAGTTGGCAACCTGAAAATTTTGGAATTTTCTACCACTGTGGAACCGAAATTTCAGAACGGTGTTGTCATGTTGTGATTCACGTTATTTATAAAAATCCGTAGAGTGAGCCTTGACTCTTCAAACTAGATCTTAATATCGCTATTTGTAAAGATCATGTCTGATTTTCTCCCGATTTTACATAAAAATATCAATCAATAAATTCACATTATTGAGGTGAAATCAGGAGCTCCTCCAACATAAATTCAAGCAAATCAAACATGATATCTACAAATATCGATATTAGAACAAAATTACCTAGGTTGAAGAACCGAGGCGAGGCCAACGCCATAAATTGACAAATTTGAACTGAAATTTCGACTGATCCGTTTGCCAAAAACCGTGGTACACTATTCCACCGCTGTGATTATTACATCGCTTCTAACAAATTGCATTCAGCGTTTCATTTAAGATATACCATGCCTTTTGTTGTTAAATATGTCAATATTTACAATTTCCCCTAATTTTGAACGTCTGTGAAACTCAAACGGTTTGCACTATCAAGAAATACCGATTGACATTAATTTCGGCTTTCCCCTATTTCATTCAACCGATGTTTTAAATATTTTCTTAGCTCTAGTCAATATCAAATTATCAAGTATTACAAAGATGTGGCAATGTGCAGTTGGAAAACACAATTATAATCCATAATAAAACAATGAGACATCTTGTTACCGTTCCAAAACACGGTTCATTTTATTCTTGAATATTTTTCTTCCGTATCCGGTTATGTGTGCTTTTGTTTACATAGGGCGTAAATCAAATCTAAACATAGTATAATAGTTGAAGTAACTATAAGTTGAATGGTTCCACTCATATGTCCAAATGAAATTAGTTCCTCACTTGAGACTCTTGACTCTTTCCATCTTTTCCTACATGTAATGGTAACCATAATAACTAGACATCGATGTATTTTCTATTGATTTGAAGCTACTATTATTTTTCAAGTGATAGAATACATGTAGGTATAGACTTTTTGACTTAGCCTGTTTCATCTAAAGATTTAAAAATAATCAACTAGTGGTGGGTACATATGTTTTGCTTTTCCGTTTGACAGCAATGTCCCTAACCTCCCTAACCCAATGGGAATTCTTATTTTTTCGAGGTCTTCAAAAATCCATTTTTTCCAGCCAAAAAATGAGAATTTTCACTTTGTACGTTTATTGTTGCTGTCGAATGAAAAATTAAAACATACGTAGTACGTATCCCTCACTAATGCGGCCACTAGTGGATTATCTTAAAATCTTCAATTTCACCAACGAAACTGAAAGATGCTGCTGCTCTTTCTTTTGTTGTATCGCTACAGTTATTTAAATATGAAAATGGTATATATTCGCAAATTATAATTCCTTATGCTTTATGTAATCCTTTTATAAATATAATCGCCTCCCACGGTCCATCCCGACGTCCAAGTACGTCGTGACGCTTTGAGCGTCGTCGAGATTAAACCAATGCTGTAATAACGGAGTTCTAGAACAATTTCTGACATGCGATAAAAATAATCTACCTGCCAATATCGAGGATTAATGAACAATATTGTTTCTATGGAGGTATTGTTCCTGAGAATGAAGCGTTACTGAGTGGATTTCGAACAAATTTGGTGGATTCGCGTTTGATACGTCACAGTCAAAGATAGATTTATATGTAGCGAAAGGATGATTGTGAGTCTAGATTGTAGCTTTACAGTCTTTTATGGAAACTCTTTTGAAATTATGTACTTCGGATAAGTAGGATATGGATGTAATGGCCGCTGTACTGATTGTATTTTTTTTTATTTCTTAGAAAGATATAATGGCCAAGGTTTTCCGTTTTATTGCTCTTATTGTTTTGGAGAGCTCTCGGAGAGATTTTATGGACATATATTGGAGATTAACTAATATATTGGATTGCTTTCTATTGATGTACTAGGCAATTTACGTTTATGAAATTTTTCTACAAGAATATCCATGTTATGAGCCGTTTTTGTGGAAAAAACTTAGTTTATGGCCGTTTTATTGAAAGAAGTAAAAGTGAAAGTTAACAGTGAACAATGCTTGTGGACATATTGTGTACTGCATACCGAGGCATAATAACGTGATATTTACTTACCAATTCTAGAGTGATATTCGCAACTTTTGCAGCAAGTACGCTAGTTATGATTCTAGCCGCTTTATCTCCATTTTCATCATAGCAAAGCTTTTAAAGGCCCATTTTCTAAGAGGTGGATACATTGGAGATAACTTTTCAAGTACTTTCTCATAAATCTTGACAGATATAATTTCCAACTTTGTAATTACATGGAAATTTCCTTTCTTATCAACAGAATTGACTAAAATCAAAATAAAAGCGAATTTTATGAACGTATTAAATCAATTAGGTAACCCCCGTATTTTTCAAACGAAACATTCTCGGAAACAAAGCTCCGTTTTGTATGTTTTCTTGTACTTAACAATAATTGCCGCAATAATGCAATTTTAAGACTGCTCTTTTTGTATTCATCGAATTTTAAAATCCGAAACCGAAACGAATAGGAGAGTAAAAAGTACTTACCGACTTCTCTTCCTCCTCGTAACTCAATCCGAGCTACTTCTTCCGCTGAAAAATCATAATTAACTCAAACATAACCACCCTTAACGAAGCCAACCAAGCGTTTCCTTAAAACCAGCCAGTTTTCCATATTATACTACTCCTTTTACCCCTCAAACAACCCCTTCGATTCCTATGCGCGCCTCAAGATTATATAATTAGCCACCCCGAAGCAAATATAGCTAACGATGTCCAAGATATCCTGAAACTAAGAGCGTCGAAAGACGTTTAAATATCGAATATTTCGATTTTATGGAAAAAATAGGATATCCCATCGACAGAGCCAGTTTATGTCAATAAGATACATCACGTCTTACACTCAGTGTGTATATGTGATACAAAGTCATAAGAAACTTTACCTACTCCTAATGTCAAATGGTTATTAAAATGTGTCTGCTCTCATTGTTTTCTAATATACCGGGCAGAATGTTAATTTTGACTGATATTCTTTCTGGTCATGAGTTATTGAAATTAGAGAAAAATCAGAGCCGGTATTATACAGGGTTATTTCAAAGTGTTTTGAAATATTGCGGTGTTCATTATTTCGATTTTAAAACGAAAAGTCCCTATAAATATGTGTGACTGATTTTATCGTTAAAGTGGTGCAGAGCTCTCAATATTTTTATTATTTTAATAAAATCAGTGACATAGTGGAAAACATGAAAGTAGTGCATGTCAGAGAAATATTCAGAATGTGCACCTCCAGTTAAAATACAAGTATCCGTGAGGTCTAATAGATTGCCGAAGACGTTCGAAAGAGCCAGGAGTATTATCCTTTAAAAGCTTCCATACGATTACTGCAGAATGTTGGGGAGCACCGTCATACATAAACCACATACGTCTTCTTATTATAAGAAGTACATCTTCCGAAAGAACTATAACTGCAACCGAAAAATGATCCTAATCTATCATCGTCGGTAATACCAATCCAAACATTGACCAAAAGGAGTGTTGAACCGTGCTACATCTGTGGCATATGGATTAACATCAGCCCATGTGTGGTTTTTATGAAAAGGCCATGTAACAGTAGTAGCAAAATTGAAATTGTTTGTAATTTTTCTTGAAATATATTGGTAATACTGCATACGGAGCAGATAGTGATTAGGTAGCAAATGCTGGATACAATATGGATACAATAAATTGTTCTCTTAGAAAATTACAAACAATTTTGTGACAAACATTTACTTGTTGAGCAGTTTTTCTGGTAACAAGATTTTTATGTTTCTCAATATTTTGAAGAACGTATTAATATTTTGGGTTCTTTGTTCGAAGTGCACATAACATAAACTTTTTTGATATAATCGATCCTGGCAGGATAGTGAATCACACGTATTATTTTCGGCTGTATCTAAATGATTGATTTCCACTGTCTGTTCCCCGAATAATATAGTTAAAAGTTAGTATTATTATAGCATAACAGTAAGAAGAGGTATGTGAAATAAAATCTTTTTGAAAACCCAAAGATTTCCTAGTTATCAATGATATAGTGGAATAATTGTCCTCCAGGATATTGAAGAAGGAACTTGAATAATTAAATTTTCACAAAAACTTGTATTCATCAACTGATTGGTAACAAGCATTTGGAAATTAACAAAACAGAGCGGTATTTGGGAAAAAGGAAAATAAGTCGTAGAATGGATAGAATTTTGGAGGAACTTAACATAAAGGAACGTTAGAATGGAAGAGAGAATAGATAAAATAAATAAAATAGAATACAAAATGAACTAACCGCCCAAATGGAAGAAAACTTCGAAGGAAAGCAAGAAAATTAATATCTTAAAAAACAGCTAGACAGACAAGATAAAAGGATATAAGTCTCAGAAAGGGAACTGAGGAGAAAATATTCAATTATCTATGGAATCAATGAAGCAACGGATGAAAATACCGAGACCTTGAAAATGAAAGTACGGGAGGTAGGTAACCAGCTAGTGGTTCAGCTTAGATTCGAACAAGATATAATGGATATCAGGAGATTAGGAAAGAAAAGAGAAAATTCGACTACACCAATATTGCTAGAAATGGCTCATGATAGTAAGAGATTTGAAATGTCAAAATTGGCAAGGAAGTTGAATAAATTGAAGTGGAGTCTCAACGAAGATTTTCCAAAAGAAATTCGATACCAGAGAACACAACTTTTGGAACAGACGAAAATAGCTAGGAGTCAAGGCTGCGAAACTTTTGTTAAATACAATTTACTTTTAGTGAAGCAGCAGATAAGTAGGTACGCAAACACCAACAGAATTTAGAAAAGTAGTGGGAAGAACAGTAAGAACTAGATCACGAACACAACATTTTTCAAAAAACCTGAGATTTTTATAAAAGAAAATAATTTGGAAATAATCACAATTGAAAAGGTACCATACACTAAGAACGAAGACAAAATTGAAGTAAATGAAGTGATTGAAATGATGGAGGAAAAGCAACAAGCACTTCAACCCGGGATGTGCTCTTAAGCAACCAAGGCAGTGTGAGAATATTAGTACTCTAGAATATGAAGGGATTTGAAAATCTCAACAAATTTCTCGTTGAACACCCGCATGTGCAATATGATTTATTATGTTTATGTGGAACGAGGCAGGCTACTGATATTGAAAAACCAAATTTAATACATGATAATTACAGTGTTGTTTACTCCAATGCAATTGGGGACTAGTCGGTAGGACGTGCCAAGGGAGGCCCCATATTCTACAAAAACAGTTACAGCTCGGAGACTTCTCCTTGGTAGCTTATATATCAGTTTACAATGTCTTCTCTTCAGTTCATTGTTTGCTTTGTGTTCATTCTACCGAGAAGAAACTATAGTGAATTATTAGAAACTCTTAGAATTTCACTTGATGTGGTACTGGAAAAACATTCCGGCTGTATAACTTTCATAATTGAATACTTGAATGGTCGAATCGCAAAACTTGTAATATATAGTTGGTGCCATTATACATGGAAGAACTCTAAATAGGTAACGGTATATCCCAGGGTTGGATCTTTGCCTAAATTAGGATTTTTTCGAAACCATCAAACAAGGAAGAAGGCTGGTACAGAAACGATAACTTGGGCGCCAACTTATTTTTTATTATCCTCTTAAAAAAAGTACATTGATAAAGTCAGATCATCGATAAGGCCTCTCGACGTTATTTCATATTAAAACGAAAGTATTTGAATATTCGGCACTATACTTTTATGCACCTGGAGCGTCAACTCCAAACTTTTGGAACACAAAACTTTTTAGTAATTTTCCAGCATAATTATGCTCTATTAGCGATCAAGACACGAAGGTTTATCACATTTTCCTTAGTGAGCATTCACAGTTAGTGGAAGACTTTTCTTAACACATCTTTTCTGCTTGACAGTCAATAGAAGACTCTTAACACATCTTCTTTGCTGGATATTTGATAGAAGACTCTTAACATATCTTCTCTGCTGGACAGTTGATAGAAGACTCCTTAAAAAGTAGCGCCAGAAAAGAAAATTGCCGGTCATAAACAGCCCTGATCTGCTTAATTCTAAACTGGAGGTGGAGCAAATAATTAACGGTCAAATTCTTCAAGAGTGGTTAAAATGAGCACGTGTCCCACATTAAACAGAAAAGCGGCATTGAAATAACAAAATAAAAGGCCATAAATCTTAGAAAAAAGGGTAGGAACGCATGTAATGTGAAAAGAATTTTGTTTTAATTTTTTTTAAAACAGCGGAACGTACGTAGAAAAGAGGTTTTAGCGATATTCGTTCTATAGACAAAGGCGTAGAAAAAGGGTTTGAAAAGAAATTAATTGGAAGTTAATGATAAAAGTAGATACAAAAAATTACGATAGATATTCCAATCGTCACTAACTTAGTGAAGAGACTGTAATAAATACTCAGTTTTTTTTTCTGACATGTTAAGTCGCGACAAAATAAGTAATGTTCAAGATCGCTATCTACTTGAATGTATGTCTATGTCTATTATATTATTATTAATGCTAACAGACCTGCAAATTTTACTTTTTGTAATGCCTTGGGGAAAGTGTTATTGATCTATGTTTCTGTTGTGATGATAAACTAGAATTTGTTGACAAAATTTAGTGAATATTTGTCACAACTCTTTCCAGTACTTTTTGCTTTCGGCCCTTTAATAAGGAATGAACCTAACATTGAATTTTCATCATCATTCACTAGCTTCAAATTGGACAGTACTAAAGCCATAGATTTCAATATGTCAATTCAGCACTTGCCGAATGTAGGTATTTGTGGAGATGTGGATATTTTATAGTATAATAATCTTTGTTCAAGTATTTGGGACGTAGCTAAAAACTTAGGTCTGTTTTCAATACAAAAAAGCATCCTCTTAACTCTTTGTTTGATGTTAAGTGTATGGAGCTGAAGACTCAACTGATTAAATTAAAAGCTTGTAAAAAGCATGGGTTTCCAGAACTATATAAAACGAATTACATTACTGAAAAAAAGAATATAAGCAGCTAATTTTAAAGAAGAAACAAGTGTGAGAAAGTATTGTTATAGTAGCTCTTTCTAATACTAGAAACCAGTCAGAGTTTTGGAAAACATTAAACTCATTTAGACGCAATAATAAATTCTGTCCGTTATCAATTGCTGAGTGAGAGTCAGTTTACGACCACTTAACTACAATTAAGGTTGAATTATGTTTTTTTGGCATGGGAAATGAGTTTTTGGATGCACCCATAATACTCTAAGAACTTTATCAATCCCTGATGGTGAGACTCCTGGTAGGGATGGCATAACTTTTTCTGAAACACTTACCACAAACTTGGCGTTTGTACATGGGTCACTTATATAATAAAATATTGGAATCGGAGGACCCTTAGACGATCCAAGCAACTATCTTGGTATATCGCTAATCAATTGCTATGCTAAAGTATTCACACTTATTTTACTAAATCGTCTGTCCAGCTGGTGTGAAGATAATTATTTCCTTCCTGAAACGCACAATATGGCTTTCGAAAAGACAAAGGCTGTTTAGATAATATTTTCATTTCAACCTTGATCTTGCAAATCACTCTTAGACTTCAGCGCAGGAAATTGTTCGCTGTCTTTGTAGACTTCAAAAGAGCATTTGATGGTATAAATCCTAAACTTCTTTGGGTGAAACTTTATAAATTTGTGATTAGCTCTAAACACATTCCAATACTAAAAGAGATAACGATACGAGAACGTAACAATCTCCATCTAGCAACAAAACTCATACAGTAAAAAATACAACATCTAGAAAGGTGTCTTGCAGTGAAAATCTCATTAGGCCCCTAATTTTGTCTATTTTCATATCTGACATTGGAGATTATTTTTGCTCAAAAAATCTAAATGAGCTTACTATTGACGGCAATAACGACGTATTAATGCTTCAATACGTAGATGCTATAGTTATCCTTGGCGACTCTCCAATCGACATAGGGCGAAAATTAAAGGTACTCGAGTCTTTGATCACAAACTTGTAGTCAATACCAAAAAACTAAAGCAATGATATTCGCAAAAAGTGGCCATGTAAATAATTACAATAAAAATTTGATTATAGTAGTAGTTGTTTGGAAACAGTGGATCAGTTTACTTACATGGGTGTTGATTTCTCATCCACAGCCTTGTTTTGCACCAGCACCATGGCTAAGAATTTTATAATCAAAGCTAATCGGGCCATTGGAGCAGTGATGGATATAATGTGTCGGTAAAAAATTAATACCTACTTGAAAATCGCGGATCAATTCATACAATTCAATTATTTTATCTTCTCTTTTTTCGAATTGGTAGGTATATGGGGTCTGCGTTACACTGATAGAGCGCGTACAGCTTAACTTTGCAAATACCCGCTCACATCTGTACGGGATGTCCCACGACGAGTTAAAACTATCTGTATAAGGCAAAATACTTATAGTAAAATCATGAAAACTTCTACGTTTGGGTTTTCGGATACAATCTTTTCAACTGCAATATTTTGGAACATGGCCGACTTTGTTATTTTAAATGGAACATCCTGTATATTAAAACATTTTTAAAATCTACGTGAAATTTTAGTATACTTTTGTTTGAAAACTTTTTCCTAAAAATGCACACTTTTTGAGTTATCAATTTTTTTGTGGAAAATTTGACCGTTGCAGACCCTTATAAATTATTTTCTAACGGGGATACCCTTGAAGATGTGAAAATGGTTTCTGTTCGGTTGCTTTTAGCATTGTCAGACGTATTTGAGTGTATGTTGAAACGTTTTTCATTTTATAAAGTGTTCAAAGCTCGATTTCATAAATATCAAATTTCTTCATTTTTTTCAATAGCACAGCCCAGTTTTTTTTATTTTAATGCATTCAGAGGTAAAAAATAAGGCAAATTTATGTATACTTTCCTATACCTAAACCTTACCGTTATCCAGATATTAAATGTTTTCTGTAAATTTTTAGAGATGCAGGTGGGGTCTTAATTTAATTTGCAACGGTCACATTTTTCACAGAAAATTAATAAGAAAGTATGCAGTTAACTGTATAAACCCTCACTTCGTGGAATCTACTCATCATATGGTTTTAAATGAAACTAACTGTTTTTTAATGACTCCACAATATATTTGTAAAAATAGGTAAATTGCAAGTAAATTGACAATTGTTTCGATATAAATATCATCATCAGAATGACAGAAGTTACTTTTTACATGATGTATACTTGATATATATTTGGCTAGTCCAAATAGTGCCCTATCTAGTGATTGACTTAATATATATGAATAGAAAAAAGAAGAAGATTTTACAAATAGTAGCTTTGATATTATTAGCCCTATGGGGATATTCTGGATATCTTTGTCCCATTTAAGATCAGTATAACTGTGCAATGATATAGGAAACCAGGAAAACTATATCTGCTGATCTTTACAATTATTACTTAAGAAGACAGTTTAATAATGGAGAACTTCCTAGATTCAGCTGTTCATTGAGGACTTCATATTGTGGGTCTGTTAAGTGTCTTCTAATTTCTAATTCTTCGAGGAAGTCCAGTTCTTGCTTCTTATCACAAACATGTAGTATTTCTGGTTCTGTGTTAGGTGTTACTGAATGTTTAGTGTCAAGTAGGTGTTTTGCATAATGTGATTTATCTGGTTGTTTTAATCTGTATGCTCGTAAGTGTTCATTGTACCTAATTTCAAAATTACGACTGGTTTGACCAAGATAGACAGCATTACAATCCGGACATTTAAGTTTGTATATCCCAGATTTTCTTAATGGGGTTATTTTTGTTTTTACATTTAGCAAATTTCTACCTACATTGTTTTCTGTTTTAAAAGAAATTGTTGTATTTGTTGCTGAAGATATTATCTTTGAAATATTATTGGAAATATTACCAGCATAAGTGATGGTTTTGTAATTTGTTACTTCTTTAGTTTGTTTAGGAAATATTAGTTGTAACGCCATCTTTTTCTCTTTTTTATTGAATAATAACAATTTATGTATACTTTCCTATACCTAAACCTTACCGTTATCCAGATATTAAATGTTTTCTGTAAATTTTTAGAGATGCAGGTGGGGTCTAAATTTAATTTTATTTTATTATTGTCAAAAAAAAAATGGTTTTTAAGGGTCTGCAACGGTCAAATTTTTCACAGAAAATTAATAAGAAAGTATGCATTTTTCGAAAAAAGTTTTCAGACAAAAGTTTACTAAAATTTTCGTAAATTTTATAAATAAATTAATATACAGGGTGTGTTCCATTCAAAATAACAAAGTTACAGACGACTTCCGGAAGTCCGCCATGCTTGAAAATAATTTAGTTGAAAAGATCGTAGCCGAAAACCTGAAAGTAAAAATTTTCATGATTTTACTACAGTTACAGATAGTCTTAACTCGATATACACCCTGTATAACCAGAATAATAGCGCTACTTATAGTAAAACATTTCAAAAATTGTATTTCAAAGGAAATTTTTATATAATTAACAGCACTGAGAATTGCACTGTCTGTAATATGGATTCCCTGGAGTCATTACATCATATGCTTTTTGAATGTTATATTTACAGCCCTCTGAGGAAAAATAATTTTTTGTTCATAATATTGATGACCTAGTACACTATCTTTATATTAATAATACACAAAATGGATTCTTCGAACCTACTAAATTAGCTCATAGCATTATTAGTATATTAAAAATGCTAGCATTTGCACATGGAAAATGATTGGCATTACCATGAAGTACACACATATTTAATATTTTGGTTTTTATATCAACTATGTCTATGTCATGATTTATATCTAATTATGTTAATTCCTCTCTTGAAACTTTGTACCAAACCCTTGTGGAAACATTTATCTTATGCACAATAACACTATCTATCTATCTATCTATCTATAATACATTTTGGTCTTTGTGAAGGTTGAAATGGAATGAAATATATAGAAGCAACCACTGGAAATGGAAATATGTATGGGAATTTAGAAATATCCCAACAGAATCTGATCTGAGTTGTGGAGTGCTCGCAGTTCACGGTCGTCTAATAATATTCCTTGATCCTGCAAATGCTCAAGTTTCTTGTAAAATGAAGATGCTATTGAGTAAACATTTCGGGTGAGCGGGTATTTGGATAACGCAGGCCTCTGAGGCATGTAATAACTATTTCCATTCCCACCTTCAAAAAATTATGGCCACCAAAAATTTCCAAAAGTGATTATCTCTTGAACCATATAGTATTTTGATTTGATTCTTTTTTGAGAGTTTTAGGTAAATTCTTCTGTAGTAATACTGTAGATTTGAATTTTGATGTAGAATTAAATTTGGAAGTATATGGGGTGCATAAATATGGAGATTTTTTTACCAGATATTTGAAATCCTCTGCAGCAAGCAGAAACTGCGATAGGAGGTATCCACCGGTGTTAAAATTTAGCACCATGTTTGATAAATATTTTGCTTTTTCATTAACGTTGTTATCTCGGCTACTGGAGTAGAACAATTTTTTTGGCCAAATGTATAAAATATTAAAATAATATTGAAACGTATATTCAACCTCTTATAAAAACATTAAGCTTTGAGAAAATACTCCAAATATTGATAAAGACCCCCGGAGGTTTAAGAACCAAACTCATTCTGCTTTATCACGCTCAGTTTTTGTAATATTCAAGGCCTAAAGTTTTTCAAAAGTCTTTATCATCGGTCAATTTTGCAAGAAATTTGATAAATTCCATCAAAATGCGTATCAAAATGTGGTCTTGGTCTTGGAAAATCGCTAGACCAAGACTGCAAGTCCAAGACATATTTTGCTCATAACTACTTAGTTATATCCCGGTTTCAATCTATTGAAAATCTTAAAGTTCTCTGCTTCCTCCAGGTTTCAGTAAATCCCCGTCCGCATACCTTGTTTTTCGTTTTTCTTGGTTTTTTGATATTATTTTTTATTTGGATCATTTCCACTTGTAGAGAAAAAATTTCAAAAACTTTTTTCCTACTCTAGTATTAAATTTATTAATTTTGGGTAGGATAAGGGTATACATTTCCCTATACATTTTTTCTCTATCCAAATCACATATACAATTGCAACTTTCGACAAGTTCGAATCAACTACATTTATTTTACTAAGATGGGCGGGATAGCAAGCGTTACCAAATACTTACTTAGTATTGTTGATGCGATTTCATTTTAACGTTATGTTGAAGTTCATTAAAAATATTTGATGAAAATTACCAGTTTGGTTTCCGGGGAGACGAACACCTTGAATATTGTTACGCGAATCTTCATAAAAGTGTCACTGTTGTGAATTAGTTGGATGCTTGAATAAACTGTTTGGCTCACCTCTGGCAATATCATTGACCTACCTTGACAAACAAAATATAACCTGCATACATTTAATTTCTATATACATTTTCACAAATTATACTTTGAAATCCTTGAAAGAAGTTCAGTACTGTTCGTTCTCCTCAGACATAAGATCGCATTTATAAAGTTGGTGGTTTTATTTTTAAAGGATACCGACTGCTTTCTCGGAAATTATGGATAAAAACGATTCATGGCAGTTAATTGGTTATTCTTTAATAAAACTTCTAGAAATGTTCCCAATAATTTTCTTTGGAAACCATCTACATGAAAGAAAAACAAGAAGTAACCGAAAAGCATTTCTCAACATGGCTACCATCCAATTCGGATACGAGAATTCGAGAGAAATATTTGTGAAAATATTTGCTATTCATCAAGGTAATTCGTTTGCAGACTTTGTGCAAGAAAACAAATAAAGTTTCGAAGATAAACTCCTTGGCAGCTTCCTACTTATAATGATTAAAACGTCACATGTTGAAAGTAATTAAATATAAAGAGACGTCTCTACATAAACAACGTCAAAAACTTACATTTCAAACGGTATCCTCTCATATTGATTTTATATTTTGATAAAAACAAACATAAATAATATTAAAAAAGTCTCCTTCGCCGTATTCCATGATTTAATCAATTAATTACAATTGCCTTTTTGAAATTCCTTGTACAGGATGACAATTTTCAAATACCTACCAAAAATTTTCTATAAACCATAAGTACGAGGTTTTTTTTAAAGTGTTGCGAATATCAACAAAGAGAACCTGCGTGACCTTGCTAATTAGACACTAACGTCCATGGTGGCGAAAATTAGCATCTACTGTGTGAGATAAATGAAATATTATACTAGTTACTATAAGAAATATGGAGAAATTATTGAATGGAACATGTTAAATGTGATAATCATCTAAAGCGGACCCAAAAAAGTTAATGTCTCGGTCTTACGATTGTCATCCAGCAACAAAGTTGAAAAAGTAACCATGTGAAAAAAGTGAGTTAAATCAGATAGTACACGTGTGATAAAAGCTCCAGTAGAAATATTTGAATAATTGCCTCAAACAGATTTCGCATCGTAGAGGCTTTCCTATATAGGTAGATACCTACCTACTTAACAAGATCACGTCATAGAAAAATTTCATTACTTTGTTCATAATAATTTTTTCAACTTAACAATAAATGACTTATTTGGCATCTTTTGGTAATTTATATTACTTATTAAAAACAAAGTATTGAAATTTTTTAAACTTCTATGACGTGATCTTGTACCTATGTATATAGGAAGGGCTCCAAGACGCGAAACATTTTTAAAACAATTATTCAAGCTTTTTTCAGTTGGAAATAAACAGGGGAGTTCAAAAACATTTTGTTGTATTGTATTGTATTTGTATTTATTTATTTATTTGGGGTGTCGTTCATTGAGAACCAAAAGAACTATTGTGCCCCCTTACTTCCTCTTAGTTTCTGAGGATAGTCTCCTTTTCTATCCAGTAATCTCCCAGGTCCTGTGCTCTAGGATTCTGAAGTGCTGTGCAGTTGGAAAGTATGTGTATGGAGGTTTCTTCTTCAATGCCACAAAATCTACATTCTCCTTCTTCCACTATTTTGAGGTTTTTCAGGTGCCCGTTTAGGCGACAATGTCCCGTTAGGATCCCTGTTGAAACTCTTAGCGCAGTTTTACTTCGACTTATGCATTCATTTTATCTCAACAGGTTGTAGTCACCCAGAAGAATCTTTGATTGTATAAGCCCTACTAGATCTTTCCAATGGTCAGATCTTCTCTTTTTCTCGGCTTTACCTATTTCTTCCAATATTACATTGGTGCTGATTCCGCAAAAGGGTTCAGGCCCCCACATATGTATTTCGGTCCCCCTCTTTGCTAGTTCATCTGCTATTTCATTTCCTTCTATTCCAGTGTGTCCCGGAATCCATAGTAAGGTGACTATATTGTCCTTGCCAAGTTCATTGAGTTTGTCCAGGGATTTCCACACCATTCTGGAACTGATTACCCAAAAGCTCAGTGCTTTAATGGCTGCTTGACTATCCGACATTATGATAATACTTTGTCTTCTGTACTGGGCGCACTTTCTTATGGCGGAGGATTTCCGCTTGAAAGATACTTGTGCCTTTTCCCAAGCTTTCAGAGTGTTTGGTTCCTGGCCCGAACACTCCTATCCCAGTTTCTCCTATTAATTTTAAGCCGTATGTGTACCATTGAATGGCATTCTTTCCAAGTCTGGTGATGGTATTTGGATCCCATTCCTTCTTGTTGCTTAATTCCGTAACGAATTTTTTTTGGAAGTTATACTTTTTCATCATACCGTCTTGTTGCATGTCCCAGGTTGTCTAATTTCCAAGAAGTCAGAAGGTGGTTTTTTGTAATGATTCCCTTTCTACTTAGTCTGTATCTTGTTATTTCTGCAACACTTTCCACCACCATAATATGTAGAGGGGTGAGGTTGAGAATCGCTTCCATGGCTGCCGTTGGGCATGTTCTCATTGCTCCTGTAATGCATATACAGGCTAGTCTCTGAATTTTGTCAATAGGCTAGTTCTACTACTCCACGCAATGGCTCCATAAGTGATAATTGGTCTCACTAGGGCAGTGTACATCCAACTTAGGATTTTTGAGCTACATTTCCAGTTCCTCCCTGCTAGATTCCTGCACACCATCAGAGCCATTTTTGCCTTGTATGTAATCTCCTTTTCGTGTTTGTTCCACAGGAACTTACTGAGTCAAAACTAGATACTTGACTTCTTGTCTCCATTCAATTTCGTTCCCATCAAATTTTATGGTTTTGAGGTTGAGTTTGTTTTTCTTAGTAAAGGCTATCAAGATGGTTTTAGTGGGGTTGATGCTAAGTTTCACTTGCTTACACCAGCTATTTGTATATCGTCGGCATATCGTTGCCAGGATATTCCGAGATTCGTCAAACCACACAGGAGTTCGTCAACCGTCAGACTCCACATTACTGGGGATGCTACTCCTCCCTGTGGGCATTCTCTGGTAGTGCAGACGGAGACAATGTCTTTGCTCGACCTCGTCTCTGCTACTCTTGTGGTGAGCAGTTCCGACATCCATTGGGATGTTGTGATGTCTACACCTCTTCTGTTTAATGCTCTTTTGACAGCCTCATGTGTTTATGAGTCAGTCGAAAAAGGAATTAAGCCGAGAAAGTTCTCGCACAGTGAATATTCATAATTGTCTTAACTAGAATGCCTTGCCGGGTTGGTATGTGTTTTCTGCAATGAAGCACTAGATAATCCGACAATTTCTCGTGGGTATGAAGTTTCTAATTCTCGAAAAACCAATCCCCAACGAAGAATGATTCTCCACCAAGACGATGCAAGTTCCCACACAGCTCGAAAAACATTTGAAAGCAAGAAAACATCGAATTGCTGGACATAATATAGTCTCGACCTAAGTCGTAACGACTTTTCCAAAGTTGAGAATGAGCTACGTGGTCAAAGGTGAAGATACAGTCGAAAACTCCATGTTGAATGTAAATACCCGCTTCCAGAATTGGTTCCGAAGGATGAATTTCTCTTCGAGGAGAATAATTTGGAAAACAATATTGTTTGGAAGTTATTTACTATCTTTTTCAGCTCTATATGCAAAATATAAAAGACACCTTTATTTTATATTTTATGAAAACATCACAACTGAAACAAGTTTAATATGCAAAAAAATTCAAATTATTCCAAGCCAGTATGAACGATCTGCTATTGCTTTCTCGTTGACTTTCCAAAAGAAACATCCTGTATATTTTTCTACAGAAAAAGCTTTGAAGTTTGGTGAAAAATATCCTAGTCTTGAAAACTTTCAATAAATATGCTTATTGCGTTTGAAATCACAAAAAGCTATAAAAGAACCAACAGCAACAAAACAAGAACACAAATTTAACGAAAATAAACAATACGACTTTGACCCACAACCAACAATTGAGCAGAATCACACTGTATGCTGTCAACCGGTTTGGCACGCTTTGATGGTCGTTTGAAATTATTTCTTCCGTCGACCGTGTATTAATATAATGCTACTAACGTTCTCAAAATTGCACAATATACATTAATGACCCCCCATTAATGCATGATTTACCTACATTACTCAACTATTTTCTGCAGGCAACCCAACGCACATCTGTGGTGTAGGCAACAAAACATACAATGACATCTTCAAAAAATGAATCCTAGTATAGAGTGCTTCTAGTTTTTGACTTACCTATCGTTTAATTTTATTATTCTACAAAATTATAATAATTATTTGTGTTAAGAGATTATGACGTCCAGCGACAAACTGATGAAATGTCCGCAGATCGTTTCTGTCAAAGTTTTAATTGCCATTTTGCACTCGTATGAATAGCAGCACTTGCCTTCGGTTCGTGCTGCAAATTTCATACTTGGCATCATTGTGCTCATTGCATAATATACTATTTGACAGTACTTACCTATGGAACAAATAAATATTTTTAGTTTTTAAATATTGAAAAAAACGAATTCAACTGATACAGTTGACGGAAAAGCTTTGTAACTAACACGAGTATTAAAAGGGCAATCAAAAACTCGGACATTAAATTATCTCGATTGTTAATGGCCCTCATTAATACACTGATTGGTCAAATAACTATAAATAATGCGGACCCTCAAACTATGCCTACCAAGTTATTATTGATTTGAAAAAAATAATTTTTCTATAAACTCAACTTTAATATTATTCATTGAAGAAATGGTAAGTTCCCTATGTAAATCAACAAAATTTCTAAGTTTCTATTTTTATGTATCCGTTTCGCTCACTCTGGTCATTCACTCAATAACGTTTTAAAACATATTGATATCGTATACATTTTTTTTAAAATAATTATTCTCGAATATACCTAAATGTGAATTGTAATTTCAAATAATTGATCCGTGAAATATCCATCTGATTAAATGAAATAAATCGTCTGTTAAATGTTCCTGTTACCAATAAAAACACTTGAATTGAATAAAATTATAGATATTGGCCATTTCAATTTCGTAGTATACGATTTCCGAGAAATAATAAGGTCGAGAAGTTTTCCTTGGCGCTTTGAAAATCAACCAAAATTATCAAACCACCGCTGAATGTTAGGCATCATTTGTTTTATGTTTTCATTTGTTTTTTCACGGACCACTTGACGCTTGTGATTATTCTTCGTTTTGTTGGAAACTTTGTGCTTGCTTTTTTTCCTCTCTTTCTCTGACTTGTTTATCCTTTGCTGGAAGCTTCGAGAATCTTAATTGGAGGTGCTCTTACAACTTGTAGCATTATTTCGATAATTTTTCATTTAGAGCCGTTTTCAGCTGACAAAGACAATTGTCGGAATTAATTTCAGCGTCCAATAAAATAAGAGATGTTTTATTTAATTTTTTCCAGTATCTCACTATACTATACTATACTATATTCACATTCATATGACAGTACACGAATATAGGATAACAGCGTTACCAATCCTACTGCCTTAGTAAGTTTTGCTACTTTTGTGAATAAAGCAGGGCAGTCTTTAAGGAGAACACCAAAATATCTGGATATATCAGGATATGTTTAGGTAGAGAATTTCACAGTTTCTGTGAATTAAAGAAAGGGTCATACTATCTGCATCCATTTCTGCAGATTTATTAATATTTGATAAAAGTGGTCCCAAATAGAGAATACCGAAACCACAAGTTTCAATTCATTCCAATACTGATCTTAAATGTTATTGATTGATTCTGCACCACTGGTCAGAGGCTTAGAATCCTCGGCATCTCACCCTTCAGGTTTTTTGTGCTCTTAGTTGTACCGTTTATATGGAGAGGCCAGTAGTCCTTATCAGGCTCAATATGATTTTCACTAGGTCCTTCTTAGAGAAATACTCCCCTGGATGCTCTAGTCCTGGGAGTCTACATTTACATCTACATCATTTAACGATATCGTAATAGGTTCAATGTCATCTTTTATGTTGTCTACTTTTCAAAGATTTTCCTTGATTTTTATAATACTATTCGAATAACCGATACGTGTAGCTCATTTTGACTTTCTCTTCTATATAAAAATATCGTTAGTTTAGAGACTCCAGTCATAGTAGAAGCCATCATTATTTCACCAAAAGTGCGTTTCAACCTCTCTCTTTGCTAGTTGATCTATTCAATTTTCTTCTATTTCAGTGTGTCCTTGAATTCACAGTGAGGTGATGATTTTGTTCTCGCCTAGTTCATTGAGTTTTTCTAGGCATTCCCATACCATTTTAAAACTGATTACGCAATAACGCGTTAATGGCTGCTTGACTATCCGACAATAGTAATCCTTCGCCTTCTATATCTTTCGATAATATTGAGCGACCAATTGATACAATTATCATATTTTCCAATTCTCCATTAGAAAAAACAACAAAAAAACTACATAATTTAAAATCATTCATACAAAAGTGCAATATTTTCTCAAATTCTACTAATATTTCCCACAATATTATCCACTGTTTCATAGGAATTGGACCCTAACCTACGATTAAAGAGTTTGGCAACATTGCTAGCTATTTTTTTATATAGAAAACATTGCTACATATCTCTAATGCTGCGATCTAAAAGTGAATTCCAGTATAGTGATTTGAATACAAGATGGCACTGTTGATTGAGGCCTTTTGCTCATATCCTCCGGAAGGGGCATCATCCCTTGCAAGTTACTACCGAGTACGTGCCTGATTGTGTTCGCAGGTCTATTCGAGCTGCAAATATTAGCCCACATGCCGTAGAAGTCCACCAAACTATCCTTTGTAGTCAGTCGAAGAACTGAAAATCGAATTTGTGTTATTCACCATTCCATGGCCGCTTCTGGAGAATCTACATATATTTGCTTGGCGAAGGTGGCGGTTATGAAAGCGGTAGACGGACTTTGCGTTTTGTACTTTATTAAGTTAAGGTTCGGGCGCGATAAAAAAGGAGGTAGATGTGAATAAAACGAAAAAAACATTCAAAAAGTTGAGCAGCTTACAATGGAATTCAAATGGACCATGTTATTAAAACTAACGTTTTGATATTCATGTAATTACACTTTCGATGTGAATTATTTCTCAACAGTGTATCGAATATCCAAATTATTTTGTTTCAAATAAAACTCCTCTCTTTGACTTTCATGGCGATTATCAGTGAATATTTTTTTTAGTTTAGTGATGTTGAAGTCTGTTGAAGTCGTTGATGACCGGAGAGAGTGGGCCATATCTTCCACCACGTTTCGAAATCTCTTAATTGAACTGTTTCACTCGAACGAATGTGTTTTTGCTAAAGTCAATTCACCGTAAGTGGCGGTGTAAGACCTCTCGGACTTAGTAAATGTAGGTTATCAAATACCATTGTCAACTATTACTTATTACTTAAGTGTTTTTGAGTACATTTATTTAAAAATAATTTCAGCCTTATTATTACGAAGCTGTAGGTCGTGTTATTCATTCTTTTGTTTAAGGAGACTGTGCATTCACCTGTCATGATTAAATTTGCATTATTTTTAGCCAATCGCAGTAATAGGAATGGCTTCTTTGGAATTGAACAATGAAGATTATCTGAATTTATTTCTAATACATGGTGAATTTGAATACTTACATATTTTCTGGTTGAGATAATTGAATTTGAATTAGTTCCAGATGACATATTTCAAATATAAAAAAAAATTTGTGTCGTTCCACCACTGTTTTGGTAGCTGCCTAATTATTTCGCACCTCGAAACCCGACTTTACAATTTAACAATTTGTTGCCTTAACAATAGCCATTGTGGCAGTTACGTTTCAATTTTCATCTAATAATAGACCCACAGTCGACTGAGAGTATGCTCGCCTTATGCCAGTGAGTGCCTGATGCCTTTTGCTTAAAACTAGCCACCGTGATACTTTTGTTATATATTTGCCGACAGCGATTGTCTTCTAATTGGGTAGTGAGTTTTTGTTTGCGCGCCGAAATATCAATTGCAATGCTTCAAATAACAGTCTAAAATGAGCTGCTTTAGCATATTTTGTGGAAACTCCGGTTAGTTTTGGAGAAAAATGATTAACAGAAATGGGAGTACACAACAAAGAAGGGATACTGTAGTCGGGAAAATAAGGCAATGCCTTTTATCTGATAGTAGGTACTATAAATATAAATAATAAAATATAATAAGTATCACAATTTCATTGATGCTTCTGCTAACACTGGCCTGTCTGACTCCCGCACATTGAATATTGCCCCCAATAATACTAGTTTGGTAACCTCCAGTGGCTGAAAAGTTTGGAGGAATTATTAAAAAACTATCCAGCATTTGAATTAATTGTCTTGCTATAGGATTTTCACGATAAAAAGACTATGATGTCATTTTTAGTTACTTTTCTACTCATCAGAGTAAATATTAATTTATCAACCGTAAATAAATTTATCCTCAACAGCCAGGGCAATTTACAGCTAACGGGTTGGCAACACTTCAAGCCTTGTCAGATCAACTGGTGGAATTTCCCAGTTTGTTTTGACTTTTATTGACATTCGATCATCGTCTAATATTTAGTTTGTTGGTGCTTTTAAACTCATTGTTTCTCTAAGATTGAAAAATAGTTACTTTCATAACTAATTATCAAGACAAATCTACAGTGTGTAGTTGATAAAATGCCGAAGCAGCTGGACAGTAAATGTCAAGAGATGGTAACATCTTTGCTAAGGTATTTTGAACGAAAATGCCGAAATGGGGACACGCTTCTCCTGCTTACTGTTGTAAGAGACGTAACTAATAGTATTCCCTTTTTGTATTCATTATTATTAAGAACTGTCAATCTAACTATCAGATTAACTTTTCTAGTTTTCGTCAAGTGAAGAAAAAAACTACAGCTTGGAAACATCACAATATTTTGTTTTGCAGCATCATCGTTGCAGGAAGCGTTGTCTCTGCTAGGCGATTTCTTTTGCTTCTCAATTGATGTTGCAGTATACCATACATATTTCCCCAACGTTCTACCAAATTATGACTAATATATTCTCCATGATTTGTGGTTGTACTCTTCATTATGTACTAATTGTTGATAGTTGTGTGGACTAAGTATACTATTTTTGACTTAAATATTTATTTTTTACTACAAGTTCAATACAAAGATATATAATTATCTATCAAAATTATTATTATTGACAGTTGTTGACAATTCATTTTTTAAATCTCATTCGTTATTCCTTCAGGATACCGAACATGCCGGCCAACTAGAAAGTTATCGCTTTCAATTGGAAGAAGGCAAATTCTGGATACTGAACGTTTGATGATAACACCTTGGGTCTTCATACTAACAACTCTAACTATCACCTGGGTGGAGTTGAATAACTCTTCCAAGTTGCCACCTCAATGGAAGTAGATTATCGTCTTCTATGAGAACTAGGACACCATGTTTGATTATTTTGGAACTACAAGTCTTCCATTTTATTCGTGTTTGAAGCCCTGATATATATTCTTTATACCGTCGACTCCAAAAATGCTGGTCCAGTTGCTGAATATGCTAATATTTAGTGAGTCTATTAGTTGAAATTCATATCTGTTAAATTAAATTCTGGAAAAGGTCGTCCAATTAAAAAATGTCCTGGAGTCTACGGCGGAAGATCGGAAATGGGTCAGGAGTTTAACATGACTTCAATTTCTTGCAGTATTAAAGTGCTCAAAAACTTGCGGACATAGAGGTACATGGCAATCTTAAATTATGATTCTGCTCTTATTCAACCAACCGAACTCAATATGTGACCATCGGACAATTTTGTTGAAGTTATATTAAGATTACATCAGGGGTACCTCAAGGATCTCAAGTAGGCCCATTATTGTTCAATGTTTACATTAATGACATTTCACAATGTTTCATATTTAGTGAATTCTCCGTATATGCTGATGATTCGAAAGTGTATCGTCCTGTAAAGGAACCAAATGATGCAAATTATCTACAGGAAGATCTCAATAGACTTCAAACGAATTGTTAAGATATCAGCTTATTCTTACATTCAAAAAAATTCCATCAGATTACTTTTACTCGTAATAGAAATATCTGTAAAAGTACATATACTATTAATAATAAAAAAAATTAATAGCGTTACTCAAGTGAAAGATTTAGGTGTTATATTCTCTCAAAAGTTGTTGTTTGACGAACACATATTATATGTCTATAAGAAAGCCAACAAAATGTTAGGATTTATAATGCGTACTTCTTTCAATTTAAAAAATGTACAAGCCCCTCGCTCCTTATATATGGCTTATTTTAATAGCGTATTAATGTCCTCTTCGGTAATTTGGAATCCGCAGTGTGATGTTCATATAAATAGATTATCCGTGGTTGGAAATAAGTTCATCCGATTTGCAATGAAGGAATGTTTTCCAGGTTGTACAAATGAAGAAATTGTTCGACAGAACCTCAACATTTTTCCTATATAGAAGAGGCGAATAGTTGCCGATATAAGATTTATATTTAAATGTGTTAATAGTTTAGTAGACTTCTCACCTATTGTAAGCTCCTTATCATTTTTGGTACCAACATACAATACAAGAAATAAACATAAAAAAGGGCAAATGCCAATGCCATTTAATAAAATCTTTACTCAATTCGTATTGGATATTATTTGAGTCAGATTTTGAAGTGTTGAATATTTTCATAATTTCTTTATTATAATTATCAAAATGAAATGATTCTGATGGCAATTTTTCCGTAGATACCAGTGATATACTAGACGATTTATGTTTACATTAAAACTATTGTAACATGATTTTATATTAATGCTTATTGATAATTTTTGATCTTTGACCGACCCCTGAAATTGAAAAATTGACTTCCTTTTGAGTCAAATTTAATTTTTAACAGCTTTTCGGTGATTATACAGGGTAGGGCAATCTTCTGACATCGGGGAAGTACATCGTTGTGGTAGGAGATAAAACTTCAAGGTTTTGTGGCACATTTTTAAATTAATTTCGATTCTATAGGGTGTTCCAAAACCACGTAGCAGCACAAACTTACATTTTTTCATATAAAACGTACTATATTTTGTTCAAGAATCGAAAAGATCTCACCGAGAGCGTTACATAAATATAGCACTCTAATATATTATATGGGGTTTTAAAAAGATATGGCCAATTATTGGCAAAAAAAACCTCCTCTTCAACACTCTGCTAAACAGTAAATCAAAATAAATCAACAGGTCTTTGTATTGAATTGTCATTCACATATCATTGGCTGGGCTCGGTATTAATTACTTGTTTTATCTGTGGCTTCTTTAATACAGGGTGAAACAAAACGCAAATCAAGCAATATCTCAAAAATTTTAAATGAATCACCCTATAAGTCCTTTCACAATTTCTTAGTACAATTAATAATCTTTCAAACGGTGGAGTTCATTTAGGGTATAAGTTAATGGAAAATCGTAAATATTTTATGACAATGGTCAAAAAGAAATTTTTGGATGCATCTAAAATAGGTACCTATCTTTCACTTTCACTTTTACTATTAGATTAGAGGAAGGAAAGACTTAATCAGAAATATGTTGGAAGCAATATTTTTGTTTACTGTGAGTGAAAATAGAAAAAGTTGGAGAATCAATACAATCTTACATCTTACATAACTAAGATATAGGTACTGTTTGTGATGACTCAATTATTTCGTGAAGACTGCAAACTGCTTTTACATTTATTAGTACTATAATGTCATAAGCTTACTCACAGTAAACAAAAATATAGCTTCCAACATATTTCCGAT
>CAJUYH010003957.1:29634-51890 GCA_910591685.1 Galerucella tenella | reverse complement strand
CTGTAGATATAAATTAATTGTAAATATAAATTAGAATAAACGTTACAATATTATTTTATTATTGAATGTTAAACTGTGTCTGGATATACAGATTATGAATTATTTCCTCTAAAATGAAAATAAAAAATGACCGCGCCTGACGCGGTTTGAAATTTTGTACCATGTGCCACCACCGCACTGGGCGCGTTTCGATTTTCGATAATAATTAAATCCTCTCGTATTTTGCTGGTGCCCCAACAATATTTACAGCGTCTTCCTTTTATTTTGTTGTTAAGACCTTTTGGACGATACAGAGGTAAAAGTCCAACTGATTATGCTCTCATATGCGGAATTAGGTACTTGGCGGTAGTGTGTTATAGAAAAAATGGTAAATACAAAGGTTGTGAGATTTTTCAGATATTCAATGTCGTTGCTGGTAAAAAAAGGAGATATGATTATGAACCTGCAATAAGCAGAACTAAGATGATATCAATCAGTATTATAGGAATATCTAGTGTGGATCATACAGGATGTTAAATAATGTTATGTGCTCATTTTAGTTGATGATTATTGGACCTAAATTATAGGGCGGGAAAAAAATTTACAACCAACCCTGTATATCGAAAACCAATCATTTTAATATAAACTTTTTGACTTAAAAATAGCCCAAGAATTTTCCATTAAAATAAGTACATTACATTAATTAACACTTTGTATTAGTATAATGAACACCATGCATACGTGCTACTGACTGCCTATTTTCTTTTTAGGAAAATAGGAATAAATAAACGCCATCACATTTCCAGTACTCTAGATAACTTGATACCATCAATTTAGGCAAATATGAAATAACAGGTCAGGACCACTCCAAGCGCGTTAACGGTAAAATTTGCGTGTGTTGCCGGAGATGAATGTGTTAAGCGCGTTGCGCACTTTTTTTGGGTGAAGAAAAAGCATGGATTTTTCATCATCGTCATAGTTTTATATGACACACTTTTGTCACCATTTCATTCAACACAGTTAACAATGAAGCGTATATTTATAGTGTTGCATTTATTTGCAAAAATGTCTATCTACCATGGATCGAATTTGTGTAAGGGAATCATTGATTTGTAAAACTTCCCATTCACCACGGGCGTACGAAAAACATTTTTAAGGGGGTAAATTTATTTGAAAAAATTTCTCCCATCATGGGCGTACGATCAATTTGTAAAAATTCTATATCATGAACGTACCACAACAGTCTTCGAGCGGGTTGATTCATTTAATAAAATTTAAATTTGTTATGAAAAAAAACATTTTGAAAAAGGTTAATTTATTTTAATTTATCATCTGTCGGCAGTCCTTGAAACTGACTTTTTTTTAGTGTGTACAGTTTATAGACAAATCTAATTTTCACAAGATGCGTTTAGCAAAAAGACACTGTATAACATGACCTTCTCAGTATAAACAACGATCAAGTAACACCAACATTTTCAGGAACAGAACTGAAAAACGTTTATCTTTGCAAAAGGAGAGTGAACAATAAACTCACCTTATTTTTGGATGTAGATTTGACTAAAAGAGAACTTTTCATCACTTTTCTTATGATCCCTGTATCAAGTGGAGCAGTTTTCGACATGACTACTAATAAGAAGATATTTTTAATTTGGTAATAAAAATGTTCACATTAAATTTTCAATATAAAGGTGTATTCTACACAAAGTGACATTAAAATTTAGCGCATAATCGAGAGTTAATAACATACAGGATGCTTTATGTTACTATTTTCACTGTTTCAACATTATTAATTTCTTCGACTTCGACTTTAACAGTTCAACACTAATCTCGTATAACTTTTACAACACAATCATGGACACTAAATACGTCCTACACGGAGCTCAAATCTCAAAAACTAACTAACTAACGTCAACTGTCCCGCTTTCTATACTTTTCACATGTTCCAGACAATTCTCATTTTTTCGATGACATTTCAATGATTTATAGATGATTCCAGATGTTTGTCTTCTTCTTTTACTTTAGGGACCTTTACATATCCTCAGTACGGGAACGACGTAACATTTCATTAAAATAACAAACCTGCTGTTTACTTCCTGTTTCTATTAACCAAAGCGCTAGTGTTTTCCAATATATAGATATTGTAAGCTCGTCAATCCTATGTGCAAAATGAACTATTTTTTTTTTCGAAAATGTATAATTTGCAGTGTACCTACTAAATGATTTATTTATTTTTTATTCGGTTATAAATAAGCTGCCGGCTGTACGTGCCCTATACGACGGTCTTCCTTGGTATGGGGACACTAACTGGGTCATCGCCTTTTAATTTATTTAATTAAACCTCATTGTTTTTTTTTTTCATTACAGACTTGTATGTAAGCGTTCAAAGGTGATAAACTGACATGTCAAAGTACTTGAATAATTATTGAAAGATTAAGATATTTGCGGTTAAAATAAGTCCAAAACTTCTGTAGCACTCTGTATTAAAAAACCAAGCCTTTACAATGTTTCATGACAACAGACATTCATTTACCAAAACACAAAGATGAGTTTTTTATGTCACGTAAAACTGTGAAAAGCCGCAGTGCGGTAGTTTCAAACTTCTGAGTCAAGAAAATGTTCAACTTAGAAAATATTGATATCGACAACTGTGAGAATGTAACATTTACTGGGTGGATATAATATTTCAGCCATTTCAATAACTTAATTAATTATTAATTGATCGGATTCAAAAGGTTTATAGTGTTCAAAAACAACAAACTATTTAAATATTACGACATAGGCATAGAAAATGGACTTACGGCACATTAAAACATTTTGGGATCAATTTCAAACGACCCCTTCTTTAGAGAATGAGATAACACATTTTTAAATTTAGACGAAATTTGTTATCTCCTCCAGCATTTCAGTACTTTTTTTACGATCTGAAATATATTTAAAATATTATTATCCTATATCAGTAGTGTATGTATTTTTGTATGTTAAATAAATGCACTAACCATCATCTCAAACCATAAATTAAGTTCAGAAAGAGGTAAAGGATATTTTCAAGGCATCTTATCGGAAAAAACTAAACAATTTGTTGATGACTTTCACTGACCTTCCATGATTGAAAATTTTATGTATGCAGTCTTGAAGTTAACAAATACGAAGTAATAATTTAATCAAATATGTTCAGTGGCGTAACATTGTTACTGCGGTGTCAAAAGATAGGATAGTTTTTTGTGTTTAGTACAAATAACTCATTTCAATTTTCAATAATTAATTGGAAGTAGTTGTTAATTCACACACACAGAAATACAAAAATAAAGTTTGAAGGCTCTTTTATGCACGTGTTTGGCCGTTTCCAGTTCAACGGCGCAAAACGTTCGAAAACTATTTACAGCATTGGTTCCTTTTATGCAGTTGTGGTCAAGAAATTTGTTGTCCCGGTTTATAAACGAGCAAATCATGCAGTATAATAGCTATTTTCCTACGACCATATAGGAAATTAACAAATATTATATCGGACTCTCTACTTTGGCGGAAAATTTCTTATATCATCATAGTGACGCGAACCGTGCGCTATGATATCACTCTAGTGTGATATCATATCGCACGGTTCGCATGAATTCGATTAACGTGGTTTTCTTATTTAAATTTACCTACGTAATAACTACAAATATAGCACAAAACACAAAATCTGTTCAAAAATGATTGAGATTCGAAAAATTTTGTGATAAAAAAAACAACTAGGTACGGCCGGAAATCGAATCGCGGTCTACTCCAGCATTCTCCGAATTGTCATGACGCGGATAGCTGCCAAATGTTCTTATTTTTGGTATATCTATATTATAGCTGTAGGAGTTTAAAAAAATCAAATTATAAAGAATAAAATGTTTTCTGCGTTATTTTGAAAATATTTTGCACTACAAACTGATTATTTTAAAAATAATCATATGTTGTAGGTAGGTATAGTTATTGATGTTTTTAAATAAATAAAACCATCATACCTATTTCGTAAATTTATCGCGTGATCGTAAGAAATATATACTAATCATAAAAGTGAATAATAATGAAGTAGGCTTATGTCAAAATTCGCAAATTATAACACAAAGCATAGAAATAGTTTTTGTGAAGTGTAAGTGAAATATTTATTACTTAAAAGTGTAAACGAATTATAATTGTGAGATAAACTAAAAATAAAAAGTGTTAGTCTCGGTTATTCATTATAATGGAAGGTGATGCTGATAGTAGCGAAAAACCTAAGGTACTTTTGAAATATTCATGGCCGTAGGAAAAATAGTGTGCACTCACCGATGTCAACATTATTTAAAAAAAAAAACCATTACATTAAACAGTATTTGTTACAATTATCACATGGTCGTAGGAAAAATAGTGTACATTACTTGTGCGAAAGTGATTTTTCACACTTGTAGAAGTGTCTCGAGACAATACTTCCCATTCGTGTGAAAAATGTCACTTTCCGCACTCGTTTCGTAATATACTATTACCTAACAAGTGCGGAAAATGAATTTTTCCGCATGAGTCTGCCGTTTACCGAACGACGCGTAGCGGAGTTCGGTGAAGCAGCCGAAGCAGAACTAATCAAAAGTTGACATATTTTTATCTGATTATAAGTGATTATAGTTTATTTAGAAACATATTTTATTAGATTATTGATAAAGTATACATAAAGTAAAATATTATTAACAATAATAGTTACATGTCAAAATCTAATACCTAATTATTTATATTATAATTTATTGTAAAAGTATAATTATTTGCATTACTGGTTAGTTACACATGGTAACTAAATCATTTCGCAGCCACCATAATATACTGGCTTATTATTAATTTGATTATTTCCACACGATGCGGAAAATTATTTCCACACTGTGCGGGAAAATTCATTTCCCACAATAAAATGTGTGTGGAAAATTCAATTTTCCGCCCGCTCGTAGAAAAAATATATATTTGGACACATCATCTCCGGCTACAAATTTTTAAATACACGTTATGCACGATGGGGGTTAATATGCAAACTTTCCGCATTCTATTGGCTTAGTGCGCGCTGTTGACTTAAATATTCTGGTAGGGAGGTAACCCAACCTAACCTAACTGAAACTACATAATGAAGTTGCATGAGTACAGGTTCGATGGATGGACAGCATATCGTCTTCGATTCCCTTGCTTCTTGTGATGTATTATTAACCGTTGTAAATTGCATAAAAAGGAAAAGCGGCACCACACGGAAACACCGCAAATCACACCTGCATAAAAAACCCACTATATCGATTAAGTAACATCCAACAAAACTATATAAATATAACGTTTGTTTCGAAGGTTACCGCTACAAAATTAAGTTGAGTGATAGTTTTTAATTATGATTATGACAGTCACTGGATATTGTCAAAATAATCAAGGAGCTACTGGCTATCTGCTACAACTGTTTTTGGGAATAAAATGCCTCTTCCTCGAAACCAAATGTTCGTTCTATACTTTGCATGCCAAAATATCACCATTAGAGCACTCAATGGCGAATTTCTTGAGCAAGTTGAGCGCAATAATTGAAAATTTGGTTTACAATCTGTGTGCTCTTGATAAATGGACTATTCTGATAGAATGTAAAGACACAGGACAGGAAGGAATGAAGGAAAATTGTGAAAATAGAGAAGAGACATGGAAAACAAAACAAGGAGTACAAGTTGGGAATCATAGTGGATTGGCTCTCCACACAAAAAAAAGAGTCTAAGAGACAAATATTGGCGATAACTATTCCGGAAGGAATGT
This sequence comes from Galerucella tenella, assembly GCA_910591685.1. Lineage (NCBI taxonomy): Eukaryota > Metazoa > Arthropoda > Insecta > Coleoptera > Chrysomelidae > Galerucella > Galerucella tenella. The sequence continues at coordinate 46,142 of CAJUYH010003957.1, read as the reverse complement.
ATAACAGATACCTTAGCGTGAAGAGAATGATATTGTCTTCCCTTGTCAATAGCTTTTTGCTAACTTATCTGGAGTGTATAGCACATTGAAACCCAAGTAACACATTCTATTTATCAAGCAAATAATGCTAGATCGAAGCATATAATTCAGAAAAAAATGATAAAGTTTAGCATATTCTGAGCATTATTCTATAGAATAATTTCAGCCTTCCTTAAAAGATGTCTTATGTTGTTCAAGACTAAATATTGCAACCAAGTAGCAATGATTGCTTGTAAGTCATGAAAAGTAGCCAAAAATAGTATATTAAGTATCAAGAACGGTAAGGGTTGTTTACCGGTCGACAGCAATGTTTGGAGGCTCAGCGTAGCGAAGCCTCCAATTTTGCTGAAGACCGGTATTACCCTTAACGTTCGAAATGCTTATACCATTTTTTGCGCGATCGTATTGAAATATTCGAATTTCGAATAAAATAATATAAAATTTCTTCGAAATGGATGAAATGTCAAAAGTGACATTTATACTTCTTGAACAGTTTTATTTGCATTTTGGTGAAATTGTTTTCATGCTATTTATTACTTTTTATATTGTTCTGTTCGATTCTGTTCATTAAAAAAATATAAATCTTCTTATTTTTTTTGTTACTTTTGTGTAATGAATGAAGTAATATATTATTTAGGACCACTTAAATGTATGTAGGGTAAGTAATTTACTTACCGACGTCTGAACGGTAAGTAAATCACTTACCGACGTGTTAGACTTAGAAACCAGTAAACACAACCTACCGACCTGACAACCCATGCTGTAAATGAACAAAAAAGATCGATCGCGCAAAAATAAAGATAATGACTCTAAAAAATGACATAAAAAATGAATAGCCAAATTGGAATTTAGTGTGGTCATAAAATGCCTTTAAGTGCTTCAATTAGTGCCATTTATAAGCAATACTATAAAGCTTTGTATTGGAATTAATTTGGATTTTAAATGGAAATTAATTCCAAAAAAAAACCAGAGTATTGCTAACCTTGATGTGATTGTAAATCTCAATTCAGTTGAAAGGTTTCATGATTTTTCAGAAATCATTATAGATCATGGAAAAAAAGATTGGAATAAAAATGAATGACAAATTACAAAACTACGGAAATTTGGACGAACAGGTGCGTATTACAGGTAGTAACGCAGCTAAAAGTTACAACGAAATAACGATCGACACAGAAGATCACCTTCCTGGTTCTTGGACCACGTCTCTTTATTGGCCTTGTCGTGGAACTCTTTCTTCACAGAATAATATCACTACGTCTTGGTGGAAAATTTGTTGTTGCTGTTGTTCCCATCCCATGCCTCAGGAACAACACACAAAATTTTATCTCCACTTTCCAAGGTCTCAATAACTTTGAAGGTGTTCATTTTTTATTAGGAAATAATTATAAAATATGACCTATAAAACAATCTATTACTCAAAACATAACCTCACAATAATCTTCTTTTTCTTCAATTTTATAATTCTGAAAGCTTTCACAAAGCAATACAAACAGCTATCTAGCTTTTAATTCCTTAAAGCTTCGTATTGGCAATGAGCAATGTTGCCATAGTTTTTTATCTATATATTGATAGGTATGATAGATATGATACCTACTATTTTTATATAAGTATAGAATATGCAAATAATCTGGTTCAGAATATTATTTGATTTCAAACTGGGATACAAATTTCAGAGAATCTGGGAAAGATAAATCAATTTAATACATCACATATAATATTATCAATCAATCCAACTGAAAATACTATAAAAAACTTTAATTTCAGTTGGATGTATATAATTCATTGATGGGTATCAAAATTAAATATGACAACAACGTAATTCATAATAAAATAATTTAATTTATAAAGTACAGTTGGCAGAAGCAAACGCGAGCCCTGGTAGGCGTGTTCATGTTATTTGACAAAATTTATCTCATGCGACTTATAGTTTGGCAAGTTTATCTGTAGCTACGGGGCGTCGGTGAGAGGCGAGGAAAAACATGGCGTATATCTGTCAAACGTACAAATGGCGTACGGTACCTATTTTACCAAGTAAAACTGAAATTACAAAGGTAACTGACAATAGAAACGCCACTGAATAAATCAATATCAGTCAATTGACGAAGTGAGAGGAAAGAACATACGCACGCGCTTGCCAATAAGAAGTCAGCTGGTCCATAAAAATCACCAATTATGTAATCGGAGGGTGTGTGTTCTCTTTTAATATTCATGAATTGGAAAATAATGTTAATAGAATAAATCCAAGGAAACAAGCACATTATAAAATTAACGTTCAATCATATTTTTAATATTGTTAATAATAAAAAGACCCATTTATAATTATTATCACTACATAATCAGTACTTCAACATTTTTCATAGTTAAACGTGGCAATGTCGAATGGCTTCGACTGCATTCCTTTCACGGTTTCAGATAAACTTGCCAAAGTATAGTTGTATTTTTGTAGTAACAATTCGATATTTTGAATCGATAACCAAATATCGATACCATAAAAAATGTCAACTGTTGAGAGATATGTAAGCAAAGTCAAACTTGCTAAAAATATAACTCTAAATATTAATAAAAAAATTTATATTGGACCAAAACTAAAACTACCGTTTGCCCTAAATGTCTATATTTTCAAATTACATGAATGTATTAATGTCATGAAAAAGAAGGGTCAAGTTTCTATGGAAAGCAACAAAATATGAACTGGTTATAGACTATTCAAATTAGCAGAATTTGTCAAAATTACCAAAAGGACACATTGGTTATCTAAATAAAGTCTTCGACCCCAGTCAATATGGAAAATCCCCAAAAACAATAGCCATTTTATATATCTCTTCTACAAAATATTCGAAAAACTATTGGATCCAAACTAGTGAAATTGTCTAAAAATCGGATAATCATCCTCGCATTGACAACACTGATACAGAATGAATAAAATGATGTATGTTGATGAAATCACTCGGTCATATTATTTCGATTATATTTAACAATTACTAATGGACAATCGTTAACATTGGCTCTTGATTGGCTGCTTGCGATGACCTTATTTTAGTTCGCATATTTTCCGGGGCTCATGTTTGGTTCTGAGAACTGTATATTTTGCTCACAGTTATCACTGGCCCCTTTGTTTCCCTTGTTTGACTGCGCATGATCATTCAAAGCATTGAAAGCCTTATCTGGACTAAACGACTGCTTCTTTATATCGTTTTGACAGCCAATGTTGGCAATCAAATCTAATAAAATGCTCTTTTGGTGGCAATTTATGGCTATTCAGGCTTACAGCTTGAATTGCTAATAAGCTATCAAATCTACTTTAAGGTCAAACCGCGCGTTCCCTTTAGGCAGCGATTACGTAATGAATGCTACATGCTGAGATTTACGTAATACTTATCAAGATTAGGTTAGTGTTAGTAGCTGAATTTATACATATTTATTTAATACTATTTGTGGTAAAATAAGACACATAAAAAAATATATCGAGTTGAAAAGAAAACAAAATCCAAATTGATAAGTGATTGCTTTTAATACTCCAATAGCCAAGTCACGGACTTTTTGAATTTACTGCACAAAAATTTTAAATACAACAATACTCCCGTCTGCCATCTATTAATATACTACTGTCAAATTTTCAGTGAGCTGCGCCATTTACTTTTTGTTTGATATATTGAAAGCTGACAATCTAGTAAGTTATAAGTAAAATAGAAAATAGTGCATTTTAACCCAAATATCTAACTGTCCAGTAGACTGTTTCAAAATTATTTTTTTTTAAATATACTGAAAATATTGTTTAGCATGGAAAAAATAGAATACTGTATTGTTTGAACTCTTTATATTTATATTAAGAAGTGCCGAATAATTTCTATTTTCCATTTGACTAACATGGAAACAAAATTGTCTTGTAGGTACTTTGGAATTTAATAACTTACATAGTAAGAAATACGGAATAACTAAGATAAATTCTTGTAGGAAATTTAACTACAAAAGAGAACTACTATGATATTTGATATTTTTACTCTTTCCAAAGTTATTTTCAAGGTTGGAGTTGAAATACAACGCTACAATAAAGTTTGTGAAAAAATTGGGTTTAGGACTAAATATCCTGTCCAAAAATAATCCCTCCAAAAATATCTTTTCGCATTTCACCTCAGAAAGTATTGGATGGGAGGGATGAATGCATTGTAATGCATTCAAGAAGGGTCTTGGCTCAGATATATTTTCAGTTAAGGATATTCTTGAACAGTATTTTATTGGCTGGGGATATTTTTGGACGGGTTTTTTTTGTCAGGATAGTTATGGCAGGATATTTTTGGACAGAATATTTAGTCGTGCTACCTAAAAATTTAACAGAAAATTTTTTGTAGATTGTTTAATTAGGTAATACTTGGATTATGAACAATAAAATTATGATTTACATTTTCAATTTAATACGAATAACTTACTACCCGTAAAATATATGAAAAATTTAAAAAAGATAAATTATAGCCAATCTATACAAAAAAAAATCGCCTAAAAATGTCTCATAAACTTGATAGGAGCATCGAAAAATTAAAAATGTCAAAATTTATTACTTATTCAACTTTCACCTTGAATAACTGTAAAAAGAGTAGAGATATAAAAAAAATTAATGGTGCCCTTTTTTGTAGAGCTTCAAATTTCCTACAAAAACATATCGCAGTCTGGTTGCAATATGGCTCCCTACGTAAGCTATAAAATTCCAAACCGTAGGACAGTTCTGTTTCCGTTTTATTTGAATGGAAAATAGAAATTATTAATGCGGCACCCCATATTATTATGAGGAATTCAAAATTTGACAGTTTTTTATTTTCGTCATGTTCAACATTTTCAGTAAAAAAATCGATTTTCTTGAAAAGTAATTTTTTCAAAAAATAGTCGCAGGAGAATAAGCCTGGGAAAAATGCTGGATGGAGTATCAGTTCTCAGGTGGATTTATAGATTTACGAAAATAATATTTGCCTGTAATCTTTTCACCCTTTCCAAGGTGATTGAGGTGTTTTTGATTCTTTTATCGTCCAATATCATTCCAGCAAACCTAGAAGAATGAGAAGGTCTAACCCTCAGATATCTAGTAGGGGTTAGACAATTGAAGATTCTGCTGGGTCACTACAACCCGTTGAGATTTAATGAATGTACAAGTCAAAGTAAAACTGCACTGAGAGTTTTTATAGGGATCCTAACGGGACATTGTCGCCTGAATGGGCACCTGAAAAAGCTCATAATAGTGGAGGAAGGAGAATGTTGATTCAATGGCATGAAATACAATACCTCTATCCAGATACTTGCGAATTGCACAGCAATTCAGAATCCTAGGGTACAACACCTAGGAGATTAATAAATAAAAGCGGTACATTTACCTAATTTAAAGCCTGCAGATATCCTAAAATTCCTCCGGGATGGACTGAAGAAGCAAAAAGTCTCTTAGAAACTCCTCAAGAACTGAGTAGGTAAGGGAGTACAATAAATTATTTAGGTATCAGTGAATGGCACCCCAATATACATACATGCATACATCATTCCATGGATTTTATCGATGATATCTGTCCTGGAGTCTTTTGGGCGGCCTTAACGTTCGGCGTCACTTGTATTCGTGATATCGCAGTAAACCACTTGTCAACCATTGAATTTGAAATGTGCAGAGTACAGTTACTGCAGTGCGAGACGAAGCGGTGAAAAAACAAACTGCTTAGATAGACAATTTTGAGAACAGATTTTGTAAATTTTCCCGTATGAGTTCGTTCTCCTTATATAGTCTCCATGTTTTACTAATAAACGTAGCAATGGTGACGTGTAGGTTGACGGTGACACTGTGACAAATGTCGGTTACTTCACCAAATTTTACCTCAACATGGCTAAATGAGATTGCACATCAAAAACTGGGATGCAATTATTATAATTGTTCATATGAGTACATAGCCAACGTTCTACCACAAATTTTTCATGCTTTTCAAACAACTGATTAGCTTCTTTTCGTGTTACGCTACTGATCGTATTAATTAAATTGACTGGAAAAGTGTAAATATTTAAGTATTCCTTAGTTACATCAGCTAGTACGTCAGTAGGATATATATTTTTTACTTAAATGTTTGCAACCTTGAGTGTGTGTCATTAATGAGAATTTTTTTATTACTCTTCCAATGAAGATTAATAAAAAGTAGACACAATAATCGAATCAATTAAGTAAAAATTTTCACATCAAAAAATAATTCGAAAATGCTATGGGATCGACTTCAAACTTTTGCAAATTGTTTAAAAAGTAGTTAATTGCTCGATGATACAAGTTATGTGGTTGTGTACTAATTAGCCTGTAATAAGTGATAAACAATAAATGAAAAATTATCAATTAAATGAAATAACTAGAGAAATACAATTATCACCAAAACCGATAGGTGAGGGATTTTTAGCCGCTGATTACGATTCCAGCCTCGGATAAAAAAGTCAACTGTTTATATTTTGGATTTTGACAGATTCCAAATTTTACAATTCAAAAATTTCACAAACATTTAAATTTAGCAACATAATATAGATAACAACATGCGAATATTCTGACTAATTTATTTTTGGTAATTTCGCTGCTATTTGGCAGCTGACAAGTACTAAAATTAGAAATTGTGCATCAAATTTTAAATGAGCGACTTAAAATACAGAAGAAAATGCTCTGCTTTCAAGTTTCAGGATTAAATATTTGACACTCATTGGTCATTTTTCAGCTAGTTATCAGCTCGGTTAACAGTTTAGCATTAACGCGATGCGGAAAAAGGTCATTTATGCCTGCACCTTTTTTTCGGTAATTAAATCCAGGTTTTCAACGACTCATTTAATGATATGAATAATTGCCACCGATTCAATTCGCCTACAATTACGTCAGAAAAAAACGGTTTGAAATATTTGAGGTTAAAACAGGCAATTTAAGAACAATGAAGATAAGCGATAAATTCATATAAAAAAAGAATGGAAATTGTTGGAAAAAACAGCGTTTAAAAATTGAATGCGCATCTTAGGGCGTCAAAATTAATACTTTTTTCCAAACGGGCCAAAAAGGGGAAAATTTTTTTAAACAGCTAATTATGCCAGTTCTCAAAACTTTTTTCCGCAGTTTTTTCATCCAGTGACCAATAGGTCATGAGCTTATTGAGGATCAGTAGGAGTATATGTACTCCAACTTCTCACTATAGGATTTTTTTTGTTCCAAACACTCCATGAAAATGTCAACCATTTTTGGCCAAAAATAAAATTACCAAAAGAATAATTTCTTAATCCATAACTTTTTTTTGCCATAGGTTAAAAGGTTCTCATGGTTCTCAAATTGTTAGTAATTTGTGTTAACTCATTGTTCCCCATTATTTTTTAGTCACACTATTTTCCATATATTTAAGTCCACTTTTAGAATCTATTCAGTGAAATGTCTACTTTAAATGGTCATATCTCCCATTGCATCAGTCGTACAAAAACAAAATAAACATTTGAATAGTCGTCTCAACGGTCTTTTTTAAGCAAAAACATATTTTTCATAAAATTTCAAAAATCTCTTGAAAATGAGCATCTTTGGGTAAAAATCGAAATTTTCCATGCCCAATATCTCGGAGGGGTGCAACTTTCTGTTTCAAAAACCGGTAATTTTTAATTTTTCCAATGGGGAGGATTATTTTGGTATCTTTTTATTCCCCCACTGAGGATTAATTTGATTGAAATAACTAGCAGGCTAAGTTCATAATCCTACTATTTATAATAATATATGAAAACAAGTTTTTAATTGTTTGTTATCTGGAGCGCTTTTGTCGAGAAGCGCAATTGTCGGTTGCACTTATGTCGGGTCGCTTATGTCGAGGTGCTTACATCGGGGCGCTTTTGAGGGACACCCCTTTATTCACAGTTCAACTAATATTCCATTGTACCATTCCAGCTATTTTTTAGATGTGACATCGCTACATTGTCGGAAAGATACAAAAAAGAGCCTTGTATGATAAAATACACCAGTTTATAGTTCCGCGAAACTTTAGAACCTTATTTAAATTTAACAAAGCATTATCTTATAATAGATTCCGAGATCTACAAAGACATTGAAGTGGCATTTTCAGAACAGCGCACGAAACATTTTTCCCGATCTCCGATTTTTTTCCTTGCGCTAAATAAAAAAATACAATTGAAATTAATTATAAGGAAAAACAGTTATTTATTCACAACACTTTTCTGAGAACAGCAACAACATAGTTAGTATATTTAGGAATCGTTGGTATTAATAGTGCATAACATTTATTGTAGAATTTGTATTATTTCAAGTTTGAAGCAGACGGTTCGCAGATGTTTTGATTTTTTTGATGGAATGTCGCAAAGCTTGTATTTTGCGAGTGAGAAGGGCTGAACAATTTTTGTGATACTTCTATTTTTCTTTGTATGGATTATTCTATGGCCACGTTGGAAGAACGCCATCATCCGTGTCTTTTCAGACTGAGCTTTTCAGCGCCGCTTTCCACCAACATAGCGCTGATGGTATAGCATCCAACATGTTGTTGTACACCTACGATATTGGTATGCAATAGATAATCTTCTACTGTTCATATTTTTGCACCGTAGATCTGCATATTTACGGTAAAGTGCACAGGGCTCGAATGTACATCCCCTCTTAGGTAATGGTGAAACTTCTTGATATGATTTTTCTCATCTCCAAAAACACAACAATAAAGCGCCCATTATCTTACATATTGTCTACACTGGAACGTATTAAATCATCTTCACGATATGCGCCAAAGATCCCACACACTTGAATCACTCTTGCCAGTAGATATTATCTGCATCTTTGCATGAAAATGTGGTTACTTGTTCTGCCGTTAGTAGCCTGTACTTTTTTAGTATGAAACCCACGGCCTGACGCTCCAAAAAAGCAATAGTTTTTGGATATTTTGTGTTGTCGGAATTTTTTTTTTCTATAGCTGAACAACTCTTTAGCATTGAGAACCTACTCAATAACGTGAAGGATTTCATGTTCTTGGCTTTTTCGACAAAATAAACCAGAAATATATCATCACTTCCAGTTAAGTTTTTTGAGATCTCGTCAATCCAAGGAATACCTACACTACATAATGCTCCAAATCGGCGAACTAACGAAAATCACACCCCTAAATGATCGTATACAGGAACACGCAGAAAAATTTGCAAAAAACTAATATAGTATAGGTACGCTACGTATACCCAATTACTGTATCAGCAGAGAAAACAGAATTTCAAGATGCAAATTTTCAGAGAAGACTCTATGGGATAGAATACAAGAATTATTAGTGGAAATTCTTCATTACTTTCCACATATTCCTATAATTTATTACGTACTTAAGTTAACAACATTACTTTGTCTTCAAATTGGATTGTATAATATGTAAATTTGATAGGCAGAAGAACCACGGTCGATAGCTCTTTGTAACAAATTACAATGATCATCATTATTATTATTATATCTATTTCCGAATTTTTATCATGCACTGCGCATTTAATGGTACTTCATTTTAACTGCTACAATATATCATTTTTATCAATGAGATAGCTAAAGCCCGACCATGCGTTGCTGTGGCTCAGTCACACAGGTAGTATAGGGTTTATTTTTGGCGTTGAGCTATTTTGACGGAGAAATGGTCAAAGCTTATAAAATACCCAGTATAACAGATTTCAGTTTCAAAGCATAGTATATGTTGTTTCATTGGTGGAAAAAAAATTTGATCTGGTACCAAGTTATGGAGCAACATAATATATAACAAGTAACATTGTAACTGGTTTGAAATTTGAATATAAAAGATGCTTAGGATTTTTATAAATAACCTTTTCTCTGATATTCCATAACATAACATTCCCATTTCGAAGTTTTCCATTTTCTGCATTTTTATGGAATAAACATTATGTAGATGTCACAAAACTAAAGTACGTTTTTAAAAATCTGTGTTAAGCACTTACCTCCATCTCCACATCGGCCTTGACAGTCATCTTGTTAATATTAATGCAACATCCTTAATTTACACCAACAGTTACATTATTAGCACAATTTAGAAATCTTAGTAACATTTTATATAACACCAAAAATTAACAAGTTATTACTTCAAACACATCTGTAGATACCATAACTATTTGTTGTCTTGGCAAATCAAAAATATGTTCACAAAATATTAGCAGATATGTAAATAAACAGATTGTAACAATTGAAGTATTGTTATATTCAGTCTATAGTTTTATTCGCGACTATAAGCACATTTTTTAATCAATACAAATTTTTATGGAGGCGCAAAATTCCGGAAATTACTGGTAAGTATGATCGACCATATCATAAATCCCATCAATATTTATAAAATGGTGGTCTATACAGTTTCTTAATGGGTAAAGTTATTTTATCTAATTCCGCTATCAAATGTGACACTTTACGTCACTCCTTGACGTTAGGTAACGTCACATTTTTCATAACCTTCATATATCAGTTATGAAAAGTAGTTATGTAAAAACTTTACGTAACTGTTTATGTTTCAACATAGAGATACCAGATGAGTTTCAAAGAATAATTCATTAATTAAGTAGGTACTGTCAAAACTGACAATTATTTTATTATTTAAACTGTACAATTAACCCATTATTTTAATTCAATAGTATTTTGAGATTTATAAACATTGAAAACATTATTCAGGACACAGTTATTTAAAGTAAGTCAATTTTCTGGGTGAATACATCATAGTAACAATAATTCTAACACCATTTGATTCCACTTCAATATTATCATTGTAATTGAAGATTTTATTGAATATTATGAAAGCGCGGAATTAGATAAAACGTTGTACGTAAACACGTTATGAAGAGAGCGACATTGTTCAACACGCGTAATTTGCAGAACTCGCTAGCGCTCGTTTTGGCAAATATTACGCTTGTTGAACAATATCGCTCTTTTCATAACTAATTACGTAAATATCTAATGTCTGTCACTTTTTAATCTCCGGTCAGCCATCTGACGTTATTGGAATTCCATTTATCATTAATTCTTCATACTAATAATGATGCAGTGTAATATCATTCCGATATCATAGCGAAATATGTTTATCTAATTCCGCTATCAAATGTGATACTTTAAGTCACTCCTTGACGTTAGGTAAAAACTTTACGTAACTGTTTCAACTGTTTCAAAGAATAATTTATGAAGGGTAGGTACTGTCAAAACTGACAATTATTTCATTATTTAAACTGACAATAATTACTCCATTATTTTAATTCAATAGGATTCTAAGATTTATAAATATTGAGAACATTATCAAGGACACAGTTATTTAGAGTAAGTCAATTTTCTGGGTGAATACTTCATAGTAACAATACTTCTAGCACCATTTCAATCCACTTTAATATTACCATTGTAATTTTTATTTAAAATTATAAAAGCGCGGAATTAGATGAAACGTTGTACGTAAACACATTATGAAGAGAGCAATATTGTTCAACTCGCATAATTTGCAAAATTCGCTGGCGCTCGTTTTGGCAAATATCACGCTTGTTGAACAATATAGCTTTTTTCATAACTAGTTACGTAAATAACTATTATGCTTGCGAATACTTTTATAATATGTTGATAACCATCTCCATTACATATTATAAAAGTATTTGACTTCAAAATTTCACTAATAACCCATATTTAATTCAATTATACGGAGAGGACTATGAGTCAACGAAAAAATAATTCAACACTCTCGCTCACAAGGAAATTTTGGGTATGTTGCACCAGGATCAAAATTATCTTATGTTGTTCATTGACTGAATGAGTTGTTCTAAGCTAAGCTTGTTATTTTGTTTTATTCCAACCTTCTTTTTCCTCTTCCATATGTCATTTTGGGATATGTTAATACTACACAAGCAATATCAGATTTTCATTCTATCTTCAAGTTAGCTATACGTTCAAATGGTATATTATTCAACAAGCATATAATGATGCGAGTAGAATACTATATTTTGTCCACGACTATGAATTACCTGTTTAGGTTAAAATTTTTTGTCAAACTAAAATGCTATAGTTAATTACATTTATAAAGCTTATTACATCTTATGTTATTGAACAAATTATATATTCAGTAAGTATTCAATCCACTGTATGATTCACTTTCCATATTAAATGTTCTAGTAATATCAATTAAACACCAGTATAGTCATTGAAATTCTTGCAATTAGCAATAAATTATTCAAAACGTCACTTTATTAAAGTTATGGATGACAATTTTAGATGGCTTCAAGCTTCATCTTCCAAAATTAATTATAATGTTACAGGGTGTTCCATATAGATATAGTTTTTTTGAAATGGAACACCCTGTTTTATACTGTAAAACTGGAATCCGCTTGACTTCCCCAATACAACAATATAAGATTGTAATGATGTTATACTTTTATTTTTACCCAGCATTTCTCACGTCTGAGGTTATCAGTTTTTGAGATATTCTATTCTTTGAAGGTTTATAAAAAACGACACCTACGGAGAAATGAGAAACCACGCTAAGTATATTTACTAAAATGAAGTAGGCACTGATTACATAATATCAGGTGAACTTTTACAAAGCTACCTGAATGATACTTTGCATAGAAAATTGAGATATCTCAAACACCAATAAGTCGAGCTAAGGAAAGTCCTTGATATAAATAAAAATATGGTTTTGGTACTTGATACATGAGTTTCGACTCGCCATGTATTTGATTTAATGAATATTAGTAGCAGAACTATTCATTTTTATGAATTTAATTCATTGCAAATCTTAAGCTACAATAGATTATTATTCACTATCTCCTATCCAATTATACTGGGCGTTTAGCATCCTACGATTTCGACGAAAAATTGATTTTTATATTACAGACTCACTTTATTGTTATGGGGAAGTGACGCGGATTTTAGTTTTATCGTAAAATATAGGGTGTTCCATTCAAGAAAACCACAACTTTGATATGCTACCGAATTCTGGAACACCCTATGACATTGTCATTAGTTTTGAAATATGAAGCTTAAAGCTCCTCACCACTTTTGTAACCAATTTGTTTTGGTATATTTCAGGATAACAGACCTACTGAGCTTTATCACACTAATCAATCACCTTCCAGTTTACTTTTCATCTAGAATACATTAAAGGCGTATCAGGTTTATCATGTCAGAATTCCACATAAAATACTGCAATTTACATCCATGTTCAACGCTTCTCTAAGCAGGATGTACAATAATGTTGAAATGGTAATTGAAATATTACATCTATTACTCTAGTAGGGAGGAGTCAAGTTGTCTCTAAAGACCGGCAGCTAGATTTTTATTAGGTTCGAGTTGTCTCCCTTTATTGACAGGTAGAGAGTGAAACTCAATCTTGAAAAAATATCAAATTCTATCATTATCATATGGCTTGCTCCAAGCACATTTATTTGTTTATTGTTAACTTGCTGAATGTGGCGTTATTCTTCCATTATAATATCATTTCACTTGCCCCAAATATTGATTTGTTAACGTGCCATTTTCTCAGCTCTAACAATGAATTATCAATCGATGCCAGATAACGCCTTACAAATTAGAAAATTATTTTTTAAAGAGTAGACCCTTCAGTAAGAAGAAACATCTACTTCACGTGCTATATGCCCCGAAAGACAATGAATTACACTTCCAAGTCAATTGGGTATATCTGCAAGATATAGCCAACCATTCTGGTTTTTGATTAGAAGGGACAATATCACTTGCAGACCGGGTTCGGCGTATTTGTGCCTCATCAGTACAAAGTAGATATCATCCAGAAGCTCTGAGAGCATAATTCTGGACTGGAATCACATCAATACAGAGCGCTAATACGCCAAAGCCGGAGGTATCCAAGTGAAGGTACTGCTAAGAATAGATATTTCATGAATAAGTGAAATTTAATTTGTAATTATGATTATTATCAGTTTGAAAGGTGGATTATTCATATTGGAATAAATTTTTAAAAATAGCTATCAGGGGTGAAGATAAAAATTGGGTAGTGATAGTAATGATTATTATGATGAGAAGGATTGAGAGATTTTTAACAGAAAGAAAATATAGTAAAATATAATAGTATATAATACAAATTTTGTAGGATTGATTTGGAAATTTAAACTGGATTAAAAATAACTTGAAATTTTTTGTGAAATATTTAATAGGGGGTGGCGCATTAGAAAAAGTCCACCACAAATATTGTTGGAGAGGGAGGTTTTCGCGGCAAACCCCGAGACACGTCGATTTTGTTTTCGAGGATGACAACTTTTGGTAGTTAACTGATGGTTGTACGGCCATCCCTTTAAAAGGGGTGACTACCTTTGTGTTAAGTGTTGGAATTAATGAAAAAAAACAGATTGAAATCTCCGTTGAAGAAATTGGAATAAAAAGCTTAATTAATAATTAGGTAATAACATTCCAATAAAAGGTTATTATTTGAATAAAAAAAAAAGAAAAATAAAAAAAAGGGAAAAATAGAAATCCATGGAAATCTTAATACTACGAATAAAATTAAACCTCTTATACCTTTAAAATTATAAACCTATTCTTATATTTTATAACTGATATAACAAAAAAGATGTTCGTCAGCTATTGACGTGATAAGATAATAGTTTTCAGTAGAATTTTACGGGTACCTAGTTTTATTCCTTCGTTATCTAGTTCAAAGTGAATGAACCTAATTATCATGATCCACACAATTCCAGAGAAAACTGAAATCTGAAATTGTTGCATATTATTTTAGAAAAAACGGGTCTGCACGTGCATCTACAAGAGTTTTTAATGGATGTCATCCCGGTAAGAATGTGAGACGTGATAAATTTGACATCTAACTCCATGGAGGCCGGAAACGTTTCCATCAGAAAATATGAAAGACAACATCCTGTTACTAACGAGGCTACACAGGTTGCACTTTTGAGACCTGCTGCATTAAATATCACTTCAAGCACGAGACAAATAGCAGCAGCTACAGAAATTCCACGTAGAAGCATTCATAGGGTCTTGAAACAGCGTAAATTCCATCCCTATAAGATCGTGCAAGAACTCAACGAAGACGATCCAGATCGCCTTATCCAATTTTGTGAGGAGATGACTAGAAGACAGGTGGACCAACCCATTTTTTATATTCGATATTATGCTTTTCTGACGGATGCAAGTTCTTTCCCAATGGTCACGTGAACAAACATAATTGCAGATACTGCAAATCCTGCAATTATGAAAGAACAGCATACACAGGCTCCACAAAAATTGAGTATGTGGGCTGGGGTTTTTGGAAATAATTTTGTTGGTCCGTTTTTCCTACCTCATAACTTGACGGGTGAATCTTATCTTGATTTGCTCGAAGACCTCATCTACCCTCAAATTGTGGAGATAATGGAAAGCGATGATCAGATGCCAAAAAATGATTTTTTCTATTGAATGGCCTCCAAGATCACCTGATCTATCACCGTGAAATAACTCCTGTTATGCTACAAAATGTTCGGAACAGTGTTGAACAAAGGTTGTATTACTGTTTGGAAGTAACCGGATCACAATTTGATCACTTACTAAGATTAAAACTTTCCTGACAACTTTTTTTTAATTTCTTTCACTCACTCTCTGATTTTTGTCAATAGTTTCAACACTTAACACAAAAATGTTAGCATGTATTTAAAGAGAATCGAAATACCTTTCTAATTATGGGCCACTCGACCTCCCATGCCATTCAAAATTCTCGACGGGGTAGTCACCCCTTTTAGGGGGATGACCGTACAACCATAGGTTAGGTTAGGTGTGTGGTGAGTGGGTCTATGAGGCACTCCATTGCGACTCGCAAGAGTCTATTGTTCATGTTTATGTTATGTTGTTATGTACCTACCATGAGTTAATTATTAAAACAAACGAAAAGAAACGTGTTTGCCGCAAAAACCTCCCCCGCCAACAATATTTGAGGTGGACTGTTTCTAATGTGGCACCCTGTATAATCACAAATGATGGATTTAATATGGAATATAGAAAAAAGGCAGTAAGAATTCGAAGGATCTGTTTTATACCTAACTACCTATATGGAGGTAATATTTTAAATAATATATATTTTGTGAGAAGTTTTAAATAATTAAAATCATAACATTTAGAAAAAAATAAAAATATTGAAGATCGAAGAAAGTTTAGACCATTATTGAAATTTAGTATTTTATACGTATGAGAAATCTAATGATAATTAAAACATAAAATGAATTATTAAAAAAATCAAATGAAATATAGATATATTAAGCAGAAATTTGTAATGTTTGATGAGATTGTACGAAAAATAAGAATATTAGAGACCGAATATTATTTAAAAATAATTAAATACTGAATCCCAACTCTAAGGTGACATTTTTTTTATTCAGCTTAACGTGCTTTGTGACATCTCTGGCCATAAGCACTAGGTACAATACATACAATATGTTACATTGGTTTTATACAGGGTGGGGCAAACTTCTGACATCGGAGGATTACATCGTTG
>CAJUYH010003957.1:0-29534 GCA_910591685.1 Galerucella tenella | reverse complement strand
ATATGGCCAATTATTAGCAAAAAAGACCTCCTCTTTAACACTCTGCAAAACAGTGAATTAAAATAAATCAACAGGTCTTTGTGTTCAAATGTCATACACACATCATTGGCTGTGCTCAGTATTAATTACTTTTTTTATCGGTGGCTTCTTTAATACAGGGTGAAACAAAACGCAAATCAAGCAATATCTCAAAATTTTTAAATGAATCACCCTATAAGTCCTTCTACAATTTGTTAGTACAATTAATAAACTTTCAAACGATGTAGTGAACTAAGGGCATTAGTTAATGGAAAATCGTAGATATTTTATGATAATGGTCAAAACAAGTATTTTATATACACAAATTAAATGGTATTAAATTTTTAAATGCAGCCTCTTGTAAATTTTAACATTTCTAAGGCATATATTTTAATCGTAATTTTGGATGCATCTACAATATCTAATCAATGAAATCAAATGTTTGCTAATACCGTAGGTACCTACCTGGAATTACCAAAAATTTCATATTTATTCATGTTTCACGTTCAAGAATTGTTATTTTAGGCTTGTTTGAGAATGGGCGAAACATAATCAAGCCATATTTTTGATTATATCAAATGGGCTACTATCAAAATAGTATCTACTGATAAATAAATGTCAAAGAAATATTGCTGTATTCTTCGTTTGTGTTTAGGAAGTTGATTCAAACACAATAGTTAACTTGTGGTTCCAACAAGATGGAGCATCTGTGTACCAGAAATTTTACCGACAGGTGGATAGGACGTGGTGGACCAATTTCGTGGCCTCCTCGATCTCCAGATCTCACACCGATGGATTTCTTTTTATGGGGATACATCAAGCAACTTGTGTATCAAACGTAACGCATTTTCCATAATAACTCCAGTTATGTTGGAAAGAGTAAGATCCTCGTTTTTGAAAAGAATTGTATGGAAGTAAATGATCGCCATTTTGAACACTTAGCATAAAGTACTATACTTTTTATAGAATGTCAATATTCATTTATGTAAATGTGAGTGTTCTTATAATGTTGGTTTTCATAATTGTTAGTTTTTCAAAAATAGAAAAAGTTGGAAAATGAATTACAAGCTTGCATTTTACATAACTAAGATATACTGTTTGTGGTGACTTGAGTAATTATTTCGTAAAGACTACAAACTGCTTTTATATTCATCAGTACCTACTATAATGACATTAGTCTACTTACAGTAAACAAAAACATTTCTTCCAACATAATTCCTTCTTTCCTTCCTCTAATGGTAAGAGTAGAAGTCAAAGATATTTTAGATGCATCCAAAATTACGATTAAAATATATGCCTTAGAAATGTTAAAATTTACAAGAGGCTGCATTTAAAAATTTAATACCATTTAATTTGTGTATATAAAATACTTGTTTTTGACCATTATCATAAAATATCTACGATTTTCCATTAACTAATGCCCTAAGTTTACTACATCGTTTGAAAGTTTATTAATTGTACTAACAAATTGTAAAAGGACTTATAGGGTGATTCATTAAAAAATTTTGAGATATTGCTTGATTTGCGTTTTGTTTCACCCTGTATTAAAGAAGCCACCGATAAAAAAAGTAATTAATATACTAAGCACAGCCAATGATGTGTGTATGACATTTGAACACAAAGACCTGTTGATTTATTTTAATTTACTGTTCTGCAGAGTGTTAAAGAGGAGGTCTTATTTGCTAATAATTGGCCATATCTTTGTAAAACAACCTTATAATATATTAGAGTGCTATATTTTTGTAACGCTCTCGGTGAGATCTTTTCGATTCTTAAACAAAATATAGTACGTTCCATTTAAAAAAATGTAAGTTTGTGCTGCTACGTGGTTTTGGAACACCCTGTAGAATCGAAAGTATTTTCAAAATGTGCTCTCAGTAACTGTATTACCTCACACAAACCTATAAAGTTCTATCTATCACCACAACGATGTAATCCTCCGATGTCAGAAGATTGCCCCACCCTGTATATGTGAGATTAGACAATGAATAAAAATAAAGTAAGTAAATTAACAATTGAAATTAAATAAATACTTGATAAATTAATATATAATTAGATTAAAAATGGAACAAAAGGACCCTGCACCATGTTATAGGTAATCCTGGCTCTCGTACGTTGATGATAACTGAGAGATCGTGGTGGGTTAAAACTGTGTATGCCCTCTGGTGGTTTGGCGGTGGTCTTGAAGTTGCATCCTGAGCATAACGTTTTGTCTCCTAGCACTATAAATCTTGCAATAATAGCAAATGTCTTGTATGTCGGGGGCTCATGAGAAGGTCTGCCACACTTTTGTGCCATCAGAATCACAATTTCTCCAGAGGGTGCCTCCGCATTGGTCACTTTGTTAGGCCGATGTTTTAACAGCAAGCGGAAGCAATGAAACCCAACCAAATCATCAACAATCACGTTAGGTAGGTTAGTTGGATCCATCTAACTTCCAAATTACTCACGAGTGGGCCCCAAAAGATTTTTAACATTTTCTTGATCCCACGCACCCATCTCTAGTAGTAGATACTTCATGAAAAATCCGGTAGTTCGGATGGATACTGGGATAGATATTTGTCAAAAGAGCAGTCACCCGTGACAGACGTCAGTCATTAAGACTACAACATATAAAAGAAAATCGAAAATCGTACGAGAGCCAGGATTACCTATAAAATGGTGCAGGGTCCTTTAAATATCATAAACTAATGGAGCAATGATATAAAATCAATATATGACAAAAAACAATCTCGTTATCGTAATTATCAACTTGCGTAATGTAGAGTTATACTACCATTATAATATTATTACACTTGCCCGAGTATTGATTTGTTCGCGTTTAATGTTCCTTGCCTCACAATTAATTATCTACTTGAATTGAATGGGAAACAACTCGGATATGACCCTTATCGAAATGAGGTAATAACGTCCAGTTGGGGAGACAACTTGACCTCGACCTTCCAATCATCTCGACTCTCTATAAGTCTATAGGTATTACGTTGAATATACTGGAATCATTTACTACAATGTCTAAGCCTACGAAATTAGAGCAAGCCCCCATATCATTCCTAATTAGTATACTCTCAATATTCATTGCATGGTTCTCTTTGTAGCAATTATCACTGACCTGTTAATTTGCATCTCTATCCCCCCTTACCCACGATTACGTTTTATTTTTTAATTTCCATTTGTCACGCTCAGTTAATCAGCTAGTGAATGAAATAACATAAAAATGTGGGTTTTGTTTTTTAGATCGATGGTAATGTACAAAATTACATGCCAACGAAAATAAACTGATAATGATGATATTCTTAAGCCAATTACGTTATTCTGATTAATAAACTGCTCTAGTAATTCGATTTATAACATGGAATTTCAAAATAATGATACAAACATTAATTATAAGGAAAGGCTAGTGAATACGAGGATAGTTCAATAAGTCACTGATCACGCAAAGTACACACATGCTGGTGCTGCCACCACGAGTTTGCGACTTCGATCCTAAGTACTATAGAGTTTGAACCGATTACTGAACACATTTCTTCGGAGCACCGGCGATCTCGCCTGCCCTGTCAGCGGACATTTTTTACTGGCGCGCGTGCGTGTTGTACAATCAGTTGAGATGTAATACTAACCAAAAAAACAAATGAGTTCACAGGTTCATAGTAAGAAGAAAAATATTTATACTATTTTAAATAGGTTTATAAAGGTATGCGCACATTCAGATTTCGAGAACAAGAAGGGAAAATAATCATTGCATTTATTCACGCCTTTGCATCTTAAAAAATACCCAATACTTTGTTACTTTTTAAATCGAACGGCTTCAACGGCATCAGAATCTCGACATGAAAGCTTTCGAAAATGCATCTGAGAGTTTGAACATTTTCAACATATGTAACCACTCACAATTCATATCATGGAAAGATAACTAAGAAATCAAGGGAGCCAGAGTGAACAAAAATTAAAAATCTACAAGTAGCTACAGAGCATATGCCAGTGCTATACTGTCTGGCGAATGTGCGTGATTCCTTGTACTAGGCGATAAGAAGAAACTAGGTACTTGGAATGTTGAGTCTCGAGGCTAACTGGCAACAGAAAAAGAGTCAGATTGAAGAATGTCATCTAGATTCAGAGGACCACTGATCAAAAAAAGGTCGCTTCGGAATAAGCCGATTAGCCACCCTATCAAATCTAATCTAATCCATTAGTCAGTATACCTTAGAAACGGGATATTCGGGAAATGGCGAAATTCAATATATTCCGTATACTAACGGGTTTCTGGATGTTCGCTAATTCAGTACCTTAGGAATGAGAGAATCAAGAAAAAGCGAAAGACATATTCATTGAACATATCAATACTCTGCTAAATGGTAAGTCAAGACATCGCTAAACATCTCTTGACAAAAACAACTTTATATCGAGCCATAGTCGTCTCTAGAATGGATTCTGGAAAACATATTACATACTTTTAAATACATATTACAGAAACACTTAATTTTCCAACGTTTTTTTCTGAATACCGAAGTACCCTTTTTTAGTTGAAACAAATTCGTTTCTTATATAATTCCCAAGTTCTCTATCTTAGACACTCTGAGGAATTCAGCTTTCAGTCCATTACGATGCCTTCGTACAGTGATTTTGAAGATAAATCTATTTAACGTCAGTTATATGATATTATTTCAAAGTTTGGTGGATGCTTTGCGTATAATAAATGGCGAATACTCCTAGTTCGTAAAGTTTTAAACAGACATACAGGCGCTACCGCTAACAGACTTGAACGCATTTAAATTAAATTGCTTTTGAAATTATTTTATTCAATATTTTGAGAATAATTATAGTACTTTTTATATAACATTTTTTCCTCACGCCTTTAGCTAATGGGCTCTAAAATTGGGAATTATAAATAGTTTTTATTTATCAACATTAAATGGCTTTTTCGCAATTGGTAGAACTTTAATCATTTTTGAATACCAGAATTACTCACTTTGTGACGTGATAATAAGTCTACAATTATAATAGATGAAGCTTTTAATTGATGAAAATCCATACTGACACGATAAAATGAAACAATTTAATTTGTTTAAATCTTCACTATATTTTCACCTTTGTTCAACTTGAACTTCTGAAATGTTTTGCTAACACAGTAGCTTCACCGTGATGAAAATGTAACGTAAACTCTTTTTTTTTCAACAAACACTAAAGCTGTTTTATAGTTTTGGCTATTTACGTGGACTATAGACATTATACCTTATCGCTGGGAAGTATTATTGCGTCATCTAGCCAACTGAGAAGTTGAATTTCTCCATTAATGGTTAATAATTTATCTTGTTAAATCTACATTGTATTTAAACATAAAGTGACGCGTTTCGCTAACACAGTAGCTTTTTCAACTTTCAAATTTATGTTGTATGTATGTAGATTTAACAAAATAAAGTTCTTTGATTTCATAACTTACTATGGATCTACATCAAGTAAAAGCCTCATCTATTCAATAATTTATCTATTGATAACCTAGGCCAGTGATGTACACATTCAAATATTTTGAGAATCCAGGGATAGTATAATTTAATAAAAACTTGTGCAACATAATTTTGTATACTCAGGAGATTGTCAACATATTTGTTGCTTGAAATTACCTAACAAGATAAAATTATTTAAATAAGAATGCCATTAGTTTTAAATTCGCGCCCGATCAAAAATGACATAAGGATTGCGTTCATAATCTATGGATTATGTGAGGAGCGAAAACTGACCATGTACGCTTCTCGTAATAAATAGATTTGTTTATTTTGATATTTTGCTAAGAGTATGGTTTACGTTATTTTGAAATTTTTAATAATATTTTTGCATAATTAATTTCAATATTTTGAGAAGTGGTTTACAGAGTTATGTTGTGTTTTTTTCATGAGAAAACACCAATAATTACATTTACAATTGGTAACTATCTTATAGTTTGATACAAAGATTGAATTCAATGTCTGCGATGATTTTTTAATTTTCCATTGTTTTTGTTGATGAGATGAAGAAGGAA
Source organism: Galerucella tenella (assembly GCA_910591685.1). Classification (NCBI taxonomy): domain Eukaryota; kingdom Metazoa; phylum Arthropoda; class Insecta; order Coleoptera; family Chrysomelidae; genus Galerucella; species Galerucella tenella. Next base: position 23,503 of record CAJUYH010003957.1, on the reverse strand, counting down.
AGCGCGTTAGATTCAATTCAAATGGAACGTCCTTGCAGCTATACTGAACACAATGCGAAAAAATGATTGAAATTTGTTTATAAGCACAGACATTATGCACGTACATAAAAAATATAAATACACACTTTCCATTGTGGCACTCATTTGCTCAAAAGTCGGTTGATAGAATACACTAAAATACTTACGGTAATACCAGTAATACTATATGTTTTTGACTCACCTGAAACAAAAAATATATATTAATGAATTGCGAGTTATCAGTCAAGAATATTCATCTACTTAATTACAGTTTCCTGTAAAAAATTGTCATTTTGTTAGAGTATGTTATCAATAGATGTCAAAGATAATGGTTTAATAGCATTATAACGCCTTACAAATTTGGAATTTACTTTCCAAACTGCAGACCGTTCACTAAAAAGTAACAACTACTTCCCTGGCTATATGCCACGGAGGACATTGAATTACAGAGTGGATAATTCTTCAAGATATAACAAACCATTTTAGTTTGCCATTCGAAAGGACAATATCTCTTATAGAACGGTTTCGGCGTATTTGCGCCTCATCAGTATTAGGTAGATATAATCCGTCCAGAAGTTCTGAGAGTATAATTCTGAACTGACTAGACAATGCTGAAATCACTTCAATACCCCTCAGTAAAGGAAATGTTAACAATACGATAATATCGCCATCCCGACATCCAACCAGAAACCAAAGTTCTGTATTGACAAAAAAACCATTTCGGTTTAGCAATTATTAATTATTAACCGGTCTACAAGTGATATTTTCTCTTCTAATTACAAACGGAAATGGTTGGTTATATTTAGCAGATATACCAACCCCGTTCAACTTAGAAGTGTAATTGGAGTTCAGTCGTGGCATATAGCCAGCCTAGTGAAGAGTCTGCTCTTTCGAAAATAACTTTCAAATTTGTAAGGCGATATAAAAGTATTTTTGACATCTACGAATATTCATTTTGAAAATATTTTCATTTTCTATTATCAATTGTTTCTTTTTTTTTGCAGAAGTGATTCTTGTATCAACAACGTTAAGCTCAGCTTAAATTGCACCAAAGATTACAATAATCACTCATACCCCTACATTCACGCAAAGAGCGATCCCTGTTTCCAAATTACCAACAGACACAGTGATCCAGGTTCTAAAACTGGCAATTCTTGCAGTAATCAAGATATCAGAAACGATATCTTTGGTAAAAGTTACGCAGGTATGTATATGTTATATTATTATATGTTTTTATACAGAAAGTTGGACCAGTGCTTTATTTCTTGAACAAAATGTTCAAAAGAAAGGCATAAAAGCCATAAGACTGATGGAATTCGAAATTTTTTCCAATGTTAGAACTCTTTACTATTGGTAATATCTACTCCCTATGGCATTCTAGGAAATTTTCTTTGTTTACAACGGTTATTTGGAATATGGTATAAATACATGGGAACATCTATGAAGTTTGTAACGAGTTATTTATTTGGCACCGATTTGAGGCTCATTTTAATTTTTCTCTGTAACATATTTTATTTTTCCCCTGGGTTTTATAAAACTCTTCACTTACTTCCAGACTCCCTTTCTGTTTCGTATTTATTTTCTATTTATTACTGTTATAATGTTATTAGTCGGGAGGTACGCAAATTCGAATTATACCAACAAAAAAAATTCAGTCGTTCCTGTAGGCATATATACCATTTTAATTAAAACCAAAAGACGTCTGGTATATGTGAGATTTTTTGTTTTACATAAATGAATTTTATCGCTGCTAATGAGAAGATGAATATAAGAACAATTGATTCTTCTGGGCTCACTGCAACGCTCTGCTATTCTCCTACTCATTTCAGTGCTTCTCTTGATTAGATCTAGTTTTTGTAGCAGAAGCTGATAGTTAAGTAATTGAATGAAAACATTTTTGTGAATTCCGTTGCCGAAGGTGTACTTATTTAAAGAAAGTGAAGATATTTTAAAATACACTGTATATTTGAAAATGTCCGTACCGCCGTTAGATAATAAATAGTTGGAAATATTTTCTGGAAAATTTTCCTTGCCATTTTTTTTTGTGTTGAGTTAAATTTTTGTTGTTTGGTTTGTTGTAGTAACAATAAAGATTTTATAAAATGGTATTTACTTTAAAATTTTATTACAGCGTTGAATTCGCCATTTCTCCAGTGAGCTTACGATTTCTTACGATTTCGTTAATATACAAGTGATATTTATGTGAATAGGGAACATTTAAATTTTTTTTTCTACCCTCACACTAGTAAATTCCCTATTACCTACTATTTGGTTACTGAGTAAATGGATCATTACGGATACTGACACGTAATGACTAGCACGCAATGAATAAAATTACGCTTCAGTTCTAGGAAAACAACAATTTATCACCCAAGCCTAGTAAGTCAATGGTTTCGAGTAACCATGAAAACGAATTAGTAGAGGTTGTTTTGACGTACAATAATTAATAAGACTCGCTGTCACTAGCTGTTAGTGTGAATGTACATTATTTGTTTTAAAGACAAATAATTAAAATGAGCTCATCAAATAGTGAAAACGAACTAAGTAGCACACCACCCAATATTATACAATTAGCCGCGGACACTACTGACAACATATTGCCAGAAAAGTGAAGAGGAAGATATGAAAATGTATACCGGCAGTTTATGGACTGGGCAAGAACTAACAAGTTCATTTTCTGAAACTCTCTTGGCATATTTTGGAAAAATCACTAAGAAATTCAAACCATCTTCATTATGGGCAATATATTCGATGTTGAGGAGTAGGTACTATAGTTTTGAAGAATAATGTTAATATTGAAAATTACACAAACTTGCGAGGTTACTTAAAAAGACAATCCGACGGTTTTAAAAGCAAAAAATCGAAAACCTTACTTTCTGATGAGATAAAAACTTTTTTAAATGAAGCTCCTGATGTGCAGTATTTTTTTCTGGCTACTGTTTAATAAATAAATGCTACTTGTTATTCATGCGTTTTATTTTTATTAATGAAGTTGTTCGTAGAAAAAGTATAGTACACAATTAGAGTTGTAAACTTATTACATGCTTATAGAATTACTACACTCGCCGCTACGCGGCTCGTGCCATGCCATGCCATGCCATGCCATGCCATGCCATGCCATGGCATGGCATGGCATGTGATAAGCAACTTACAACTCTTGTTATGTAATATACTATTTCTGTTCTTTTATATTTTATCATTACACAGCGTGAATCACGACCAACGGGATGGAGGTTTATAGCGAAACGGTGAAAGTTTCAAATTGTTTTTCACTTTAGTAGTTTGTACATTCATATATGCTACATTTTAAAATTATTTTGAATGCCACTGAAAATCGAGCTAAAAAATAAACTACTCCTTCATGATGGTTCCCTATACCTAAATACAGAGGGTTCCGAGTTATATTGACTTTTTAAAAAATGTGAACATTTCGAAAAAAATCAATAACTTATGTATCAAATTTACTTTTACATCTGAATAGCTGGACATTCGTTGAATTCATTCTATGATTGAGTACTAAACATCTATTCACAGGGTGTTCAGAATTTTCATTTTCATTATTATATCATTTGATGTGTATTATCGGGCTTATTTCAAATTGAACACCCTATATTTTAATCATTTATCATGTTCAAAATAATATCTTCATTCAAATGGTATAAGTGTGTCCTATACCTAGATATTAGGCTTTTCGTGCAATTTACAATTTTCTTGAATTGTATGCTATAAATCCATTTTAAAACATCTGCAATTCTCTATAAATTTTAAACTAATTATCTTGACATAGCTGCTGTCAAAAAACAGTGAAGTTGCTAGTAAATATGCACACTTGCGGTTGCTGAGGTACACTAACTCTTTTTTTACCGATAAGTATTTGAGTACATGAAACAAAAACACATTTTCAATAAAGCAAATACATTTGTTTTATTCGGTGAGCAAATACATAAATACTACAAATTGAACAAATTATTAAAAGCAAAAAATTAAAAATTACTATAATAGCTATCGCTGAATTTTGAAATAGCTATTTACCTAACAAGTGCGGAGTTCGGTGAAGCAGCTGAGTGCGAAAAAACATTTTCCGCAAGTGTTAGGTACAATAGTTTTTCTACGAGCGTGAGGAAAGTCAACAAAACTAATCAAAAGTTTAGATATTTCTATCTGATTATAAGTGCTTATAGTTTATTTAGAAACATATTTTATTAGATTATTGATAAAGTAAACATAAAGCGAAATATTATTAACAATAATAGTTACATGTCAAAATATAATTTAATCTTATTCACGAGCAAAATATTTTAGAAATGCACTGACAGTTTTCTGACAATAAACAAACAAAAATGAAAGTAGGTTAGTTACACATGGTAACACACATGGTAACACACATGGTAGTTACACATGGTAACTAAAGCATTTCGCAACCACCATAATATACCGGCTTATTATCAATTTGATATATTGAGGTGGAAAATTATTTCCACACGGTGCGGGAATAGTTATTTTCCTAACAAGTGCGGAAAGTCATACTTTCCCGCACGCGACTGCAGTTGACCCGAACGACGTGGAGCGGAGTTCGGGCAAGCGGTCAAGGGCGGCAAAGACACTTTACGCATGAGTTAGGAACATTATTTTTTCTACGACGGTATATACAAAAAAGTATACCAGCCCATTTTTCAAAAGTTATTTTATTTCAACATACATATACTTACAACACTTCAACCAAAAACTATTAATTATTATAAATATTACTATTAGAAACACAATTTGTTGCATTCTGTAAATTACTTGAAATTGCCGGTCCAGTAGAGCACTAGTGCGGGAAAGTGACACTTTCAAAACTAAAATGCGTGCTGGGAAAGTGGGTTAAAACGCACGGTCGTAGAGAAAATTAATTTTCCACACTAAAACGTGTGTGGAAAATTCAATTTTCCGCCCGCTCGTAGAAAAAATATTTTTCAAAATTCATAAAGCGTTAGAATAATTATTATTTAGCAATATCTATTGGTAACGCGCTTTATTGAATACGACAATATTACAGGAAACTGTAATAATACTTTACTATAACAGCTCCAACACCGATGGATTGTAAACGTTTGGGGAGGGATTGTAGGCAAATATGTTTTTGAAAAAAGACTTCTAAATTCATCTCGAAAACCTACCACTTACCATCCGAAAGAAAATGATGCAACAATTGGACGGAGCTTCTGATGCTCACTTTTCACGTGATAATAGGAACTAAGTACCTCAATAAAAAATTAAGATTTTGTAGATAGGTAGAGGTGGTCCTTATAATTGGCCAGCTAGGTCACCAGAACTGACCAAGGTGGATTTCTTCAAATGAAGTTATATTGAAAATATTCTGTATACTACACCCCCTACTACTCCATACGATATGAAATTAAGAATTTCAAACGTCTATAGCACTCGATATGTTGGAAAATGTAAGCAAATCGTTAGCTGGAATCTAGAATCACGTGTTGCATTGCACAAGATGGCCAGTATTTTGAGCATCTTTTATAGTAATTTTTCATCTTTTGCTTTCAATGATTTGTTGTTCGATTTGTAGTAATTATGTATTTGCTTCATTGAAAATGTGTTGTTGTCTTATTAAGTACTCAAATACTTATCGGTAATAAAAGAGTTAGTCTACCTCAGCAACTACAAGTGTGCAAATTTATTAGCAACTTCACTGTTTTTTTCTCAATTTATAAAAAATTGCAGATGTTTTAAAATCGATTTAGCATACGATTCAAGAAAATTGTGAATTGCACGAAAAGTATAATACCTAGGTATAGGACACCCTTATACCATTTTTTGAATATGCTGAGTTATTAAAATACAGTGTAATCATTTTAAAATAAGCTCGATATTACACATTGAATGATCTAATAAAAAATGAACATTCTGAACACTCTGTGAATAGATGTTTAGAACTTAATCATTGAACACATTCATCGAAGGTCTATCCCGTTGGTCGTGATTCACCCTGTATATTTTGTTTTGAAAATTCTGAACACTCTGTGAATAGATGTTTAGAACTTAATCATGAAACACATTCAACGAATGTCTATCCCGTTGGTCGTGATTCACCCTGTATATTTTGTTTTGACCGAATAGAAGTTTTCCGGTTTAATTTAAATTCAATGGTTGTCTACTTTATTTACAGTTTAACGTTGAAGTGTAACTCATTCGTGGTATGTGAGGAGTTAAAATAGTATTGAACTATTACCTTTGACATCTGAATTCAAGAGTTAATCAGACTTGGAAGTGGCTTAGCCATAATTTACTTTATTACTAGGCCGATTTGAAACGTTCATTTTTTACACTGTTAAATAATACCTAGTTATGCTCTTCCCGCAATATTGGTTCGCTGTAGTTTCCGCTTTCCTTTGAATCAAAAGGGTGACTCGAATCTGGAAGTGGCTTTGCCATAACTTGTTTGAATACCCGGCTGATTTATACCGTATTTGAAAACCTGACCGGCTTTGACCGTTAAGCCTTTTACTCTCTTTTCCTTGTCCCTATAGAATTATCAATTGAATAAACCACAGACTATTAATCTAAAAGGTTCCAGATCCTGTTTTCTTCGTCATTAAGCGCACCTTATTAGTGGGAGGACCGATATTCGCGTTGTCATTATTTAGTTAAAGTAAAAAGCATTTTTTCGACTTTTTAAATTTTTAAATTAAATCCAAAATACTGAAAAAATCTTTAAAATCATAGTCACACAATAATTCAGCTGTCAGTTATTTAATTTCATCTCGAACTCTTCAATGTAGATATAAACATACACTGAATATTATTGCCACCCCTAAAGGAAGTTATTATCCAGGACTTGAAAGTTTTGAAACCAATCAATCAAATATTCATTGAAATAGAGAGAATTAATTATCAACAGTAATTTCCTGATATCTTTTTAGTAGCTCTCGAAAATAACTATTCTTTTATGGAAGCGATTAAAGAGCATAATTATAATTATTAGGCATTTGTGAGTGTAATTAATTATTATGTCTTTTATTTCGTTCTAAATTCGTGTTTAAGTTGTCTTCAAATTTGTAGATGGTAGGAATTTTCCAGTAAATTATTATCTAATTACAATACAGACGAAGTAAGGATAGGGAACGCACAATTGTATAATTTGCTCCTCACGGAAATCTTTAAACAGTGCGGGAGCCCCTTATAAAATAAAATTGGTTGTCGCCGTATTATAAAGGATTATAAAAAACAATGGGAAGAGTCAACTTTTAATTTAGACTGTGCAACATACGAACAAAAAGTAACATACTATACAGGATGATTCACACAAGCACAGTCGGTACTTTGTATTTTTACATTAAATCTATTTGATAAACTGATTCCAAGGAATATTCATTATAAGTTGAGCAGATTAAGAATATTGACTTATTTATCATTTCTAAAAGGACCTGAAGTACTTTGAAAACTCGATTTATCTGAATATATCACATTAAAGAAATGCTGGATACTCGGCTGGATATATTGCTCACCTAGTTGTTGGCAATAACCCAGTCTGCTTCAACTCATTAGAAACTTTATTTTGAATTTAAAGTGATATTATTCATGTAGCTCGTACTTTAATCCTATTTTTCCAAATAATTTGAGTCATTATACCTGATTTAAAAACCAGGAGGAGTAATTTGAATTTAAGTTGGCAATTCTGTGAACCTCTGATTGGTCAGATTCCACCCAGTTTCACACAACACTTTTTAATATTGACATCAGCTGATAGTTTTCATTATTGATAGTTCTGACAGATAGATATACTTAAGTTATCATCGCATCCGCTCTTGATATTTTATTATTTTCACTTAGTTTCGTTAAAACTGTTCCTTTAAAAACTTCAGTAAGCATTTGTATTAAATATCTGCAATTATGGATCCATCTACTTCGAGTACCAGCTCCTCGATAAGTCCGGAAAAACAATATAAATGGTGAACTTCATTTAGGACCGTCAAAAATCAAATACATTCATATTCTATTTACAATTTCTACAGCAATTGGTAAGATTATTACTTTCGTATTAACATGGTATTGGATGCTCATCATTTTCCTTATAGAAGTAGTAGAGTCAACGGTTCATCAACTATTGAAGGAATACCGAGGTAGAGGAACAAAATACAGTGCAGCAAATATCAGTGGAATACCAAGACTTTTGAAAAATTGTGATAAGTGAATTAAAAATGCTGTTCGTAGAACAAAAATGAGTTATCTACATTGGATAAAATTTTGCACGCTTTGAAACAAATTAAACTCAACTGTGTTATCCTTTGAATAAATGTACTATTTGTTTATTATATGCATTGTATTTTTACATATTTGGAAAGATATCTTCAAAAGATGGAGGTTATAAGCTATCGAAAGTTTGAAAAATATATAAAAAAAATGGGTTTTGTGTAAGTATAGTGAAAATTATGTAACTAACTTATTGACTTCCTTTTTATTGCATTCAGTTATTTGCTAACTAAAAACAGCTATATTAGAGTGATGAGAATGTTCTATACGAAACATGACAAAGTTCAACATGTGACAGAATACCTGTCTGTTTAACATCTGAATAATCTACTAGACAGACGAGAAATCGACTTATGACTATGCGTGGCTGATAAAAAGTAACGAAAGAACTGCTCTCAATGAGCAGGAACAAACTGCGCACCACTACGGGGCTACTTACGGGACACTTTCCCACAAAGGAGCACCTAAACAAAATAGGGCTGTACAACGGAGACCTTACATGCAGAAGATGCAAAAAGGATACCGAAACAGCTCTGCATATACTATGCAACTGTGAGTCGCTGGACCACAGAAGGCAGAAACTTTATGGTAGAACCCAAATGACTCCAGAAGACTTCTACAATCAACCAGCTAAGAACCTGTATGAGCTAATACAGGGAACGGATTGGCTGAATAGGTTGTAGTCAGAACACTAGGAGTATCCACAATAAGCCCAGGAGGCTGAGGTGGTACCGGCGAAAGGACGGCTCCGAAGGGAAAAAAAAAATGCGTGGCTGATTCCTTCATCAATCAAGGCATTTAATAGACTTGGAACACGACTGTTGACTACTTTTTCGGAACACACCATTTAGTAACTAATCTTGGAACTTTTAGTGGTGTGAGTAAGGCTTTTCAAATTACCCCTCCTGGTTATTAAATGGACTATAGTAGGTGATGAAATGAAACAATTTGATTTGTTTAAATCTACATTATATTAAAATTAAAGTTGTGATGCGTATTAGTAGGTATTTATTTTATTCAAGAAGCATTTGTATTCGTCAGAGAAGTCTGCAGTCTGATTCAACAGCCGTTGATTCACGGTCTTTTTGACGTCATCGTCGTCATTAACGGCTAGCCTGCTAGATCTTTGATCAGGTTGATCCCAGCCAAACGATGCGATAAGAGCTTGAGTTCGCTATGCAGCGTTTGACCGGGCATTGGCGTAAAAAGAAGTCCTTTATTCAGCATGCCTATTGTTATAGATTGTTCAACGCAGTTTTCCTAACTTCTCGTAGTAATTTTCAGAATTTATTGTTCGACCACGAGGCAAATAGTCGACAAGCAACATACTCTCATATCCCGAAACACGTTTCACATAATTTTTATGGCGGATATCTTCTGTTTGAATTCAACTTTCTCGGGAGATCTTGAATTGAATCTGTGTTTGAAGCTTGATTTAGACAAAATTATGTAGGTGTTCCACCACTCGTTCCGCCACGAAAAAAACTTCTCCTCCTAGCATGAGGAAAAGGTTGAAGAGCATGTTCTTTTCCATCTTTCCGGCACTCGTAATGTTTTCTCCAAAAAATTAACATATCTGACAATGAATTTCAACTGCCTTTATCAGCAACAGCAATAACAGCACGTGTGGAGCATATTCAATACGCTCAATACAGTGTAAACACGGCTACTTTTGCCCAAATGACAAGTGTGGTTTGTCAACAGATAAAGCAACACAATGCATATGCGCGGATCGCCAATGCCAGCTTTGCAGATGCGGAATTGCTTTAAAAAACTGCCTAGTATATTCCTCATTTCTGTGGTTATAATTTTTCCTAGACATGAACATTGTTTTTGTGATGAAAATATTGAATCTGATATTTTAAATGACAAACGATATTTCTTGTAAGAGAATTGAAACAAAAATCTAGAACATCCTGTATAATGAAAACGTAATATCTTTGATTCCTACATTTCACAGCTAGCAATTGTTTTTTTATTCCAAATCTAACTGTGCTAAACACCATCTTGACCTGATGGTAAATGAGCTTGAGGACCTGAACAGGGCAATAATCGATGCATTTGAATCGAGCTACCCTATTTAAGACGCAGCAAGGATGCACACTGGTGGAATAGACATCTGTCAGAATTAAGATCTCAAACCCGGTATCTTTTTAACAAAACAAAGCTCACTTTAGACTGTGAGAGATATATCGAGGTGGGATACATATATCACAAGGAAATTAGAAAAGCTAAAAGAAATAGCTTCAGAGAATCGGATGAAGACATAAGCATTCCACTTGCTGCGGCAAGACTATACAAAGTCATTGCGAAAAGTATAATAGTATAATAAAGTATAATAGGGAAAGGAAGGGTCAACACAACTTTGAGGAAGCCAGACGGAGAATATACCGGAAACGAGGAGGAAAGAGTGCGACTTTCACTAGAAATTCATTTCCCTCCCGAATAGCGATCACAACAGTTTTTCAAGAGGAGGCTAAGCACTAGGGTGTTTAATTCTTAGGCAATATTTTATTTTTTTTGGTGTTATCTCAAAATCTTTTAATTTATAGGAAAAAAAAATTATTCTTTTTGAAAAAAAATTCCAAGTCAATTAGAGGCTTTCAAAAATTTGATTTCCCATATAAATACCACAGGAAAATAATAATTGTTCGGGTTTTAACTCGTTTAACTATTAAAGAAATTTTGGAGAAAAAGAGTACCTATACAGCTTTTGTAGGGAATTAAATTTGCTGCAAAAAAAGGTAGAACGTGTCACGGGACACACGGTAGGAACTTTAGTTCCTTTTAAGTGTTTCCAGTTAAATATTTATATACAAGACAAAGGATTATAACTATGTCGGATAGTGAAGCAGCCATTAAAGCAATGAGCTCCTTGCGTAATTGGTTCCAAAATGGTGTAGGAATGCCTAGGAAAACGCAATTTTGCGGTATCAGCTGCAAAAAAATAGACGAAGCCGAAAAAAAGAGAAGATCCGACCATTGGAGACATCTAGTAGGGCTTAGATAATCAAAGACATTTCTGGGTGACAACCTGTTGAAAACAACGGAATGCCCATGTCAGAGTAATGCTGCACTAATGCCCGTTTGCAACGTTCACTTTAAAACAGTCCTAAAATAAAGTAATCTTAAAAAGACAAGTTTGCGTTGTACCGCATTCTGAGTAGGTATTCTTTAGACTAGATAAGGAACTCTTGATATTAAGTTCCCGATTGGAACAACTTTAGCTCAACTTAGTTTGAAGTGATACATGAAACATTCAACAAAATGGAGCTGACAATAAACAAAATTTTCGAAGATGATTCAGATATCCTTAAAATAATATAATTTGTCTTCCCGATATCGTTTCCATTCGATCTGATCATTTCGACGACATAAAGGAATTTGCATCTTATCAAAGATTTCGAGTGTCAAAGCAATGTTGTTTGCGGGTTTCAAGATTAATAGAGAAACCTATGTGGTTTCGAAGCGATTTTCAACTAAAATATTACGTAATAGGGGAACCTGCAAGACCGAATAATCATGTATTATTACAAAACAACAGCGTTTCTCTCATAAATCAGTTTATGGAAGCACTTCAGTTTTATGATAACCTCTGTTGATTTCTGAAGTTTTTTGTTATCTTTGTATTCATAAGTTAACCGTTCACATTTGACACTCGATACAACGCCAAATCAAAAGTTTAAGCTCAAGCTGCAGCGGTACAACAAGCGAAAAACTTAAGAACCAGTTTCAAAAGGCATGCTTAAATTGCCAATAGTGCAAACGGGCAAAACAGTTTTAACAAGGGTCCTAGCGTGACCTTGTCGCCTGAAGGAGAACCCGAGATAGCTTAAAAAAAAGAAGAAAAATGTCGATTCTGTGGTATTGAAGAAAAACCTCCATCCACAAATAGGCCTAAAGGAGCTAAGTATCTGAGACATTCCTTAGAAACTAAGTAAATGTAAGGGGGCACAATAGATCTTTTAGGTCTCGGTGAATGTCGACCCTATATAAATGAATAAAAATTATCATAAAAATATAAATATCTCGGAAACGGTGGAATATTGAAATAAGACTTTCAGAAAAAATTAACCACTAACACAAAAAATGTGAAAATACAATACAAAATAACAAATTTAATATCGACTTTCGCTAAAAGCGAAACTGTTGTCAATATAATAATATTTCAGATTGATTCGAAAAAGCCACCAATACAAAATTTCATAATTTTATCTTATGTATAGTTTTTGAGAAACCTTCAATGGCCGGTTATATTGAAAAGCTCTTTACATGGTATGGTGATGGAATCAAATATAAAATTTGGTGCAAGCTCTCACCTCGTATAGAGGCTGCTATGCGGAATATAAAATGTCCAAATTGGTCAAACAGGCCGTCTCGATTGGTTTCTATTTTCAAAGAATCAGTTAATAGTAAAGTGGTATTGTAAATTTCACCAAAATATGAGAACTTGCCGTTAAGAGTTATGATAAAAAGAAATTTCAGTCGAAATTTACATTTGCTCCGTGAAATAGCAAACAATATGAGCAGGCATTTTTAGGCGGTTATTTGATACTTACCCATATTATTCAATACGAGATAGGAGAATGTACAGATCTCTATAACTCATCCTCTGTGAATAACTATAATTAAATGCACACAAAGTAGAAGTAGGAATATCGATTTTTTGGAAATTCGATTTAGTTTGGTAACTCTTCCATTAATTCCAGTGCTATTCCAACCTATTGAACTTTGTGCATTTTCGACTAAATTTCACATCGACCTGGTTAAACTAAATATGAACAATGGATTAACATATAAATCTTAGACTTGAGTTCTAATCTATTTTTACATTCAACTTTTGATTAAATACTCAAATGTCATTAACATTAATTATTATCTGTTATTATTTTTCTATTATTTTGGATGATGGCAACACTTTTACAAAACGGTTTCAACTTGATCCGTTTAATTTATAAATGAAACTCTATTCGCCACACAACTTGACTTTTCGATCTCTAAATTTTCCAGACTGTAACCGCAAATTCTCTAGAGCAGCCCGCACTAGCCTCGACAACGTTTCCGCTAATCCATGGGGAAAAAATAAATGTAATTTTGAAAATATCGACGACCACTCGAGTTTGAGAAGGAGTAGAAGTTTAGCCATTTCTGGAGAGCAGTTGTACAGTCGTTTGGAATTCTACACAAATACCCAAGAAGATGGTCAATTGAGTGGAAGAAGGAGGTCACAACTTATACCTAGAGCAAAGTTAATTAAAGAGCACAAAAGGTTAGTAATAGTATATTACATAACGAGTGCGGAAAGAGACATTTTTCACACGAGTGGGAATTATTGTCTCACGAGGTCTCAGTGAGACACTCCTACGAGTGTGAAAAATCACTTTCGCACAAGTAATAATGCGATAATTGTAACAAATATTGTTTAATGTAATGGTTTTTTAAAAATAATGTTGACATCGATGAGTGCGGAAATGGAATGAGTGAAATTCACTTTGCAACAAGTTATGTACACTATTTCTCCTACGGCCCTAAATATTTAAAAAGTACCTTAGGTTTTCCGGTACTATCAGTATCAACTTCCATTATAATAAAAAAACCGAGACTAACACTTTTTATTTTTAGTTTACCTCACAATTATAATTCGTTTACACTTTTATGTAATAAATATTTCACTTACAATTCACAAAAAATATTTCTATGCTTTGTGTAATAATTGGAGAATTTTGACATAAGCCTACTTTATTATTTTTCACTTTTATAATTAGTATATATTTTTTACGATCACGCGATAAATTTACGAAATAGGTATGATGGTTTTATTTATTTGAAAACATCAATAACTGTACCTACCTACAACATATGATTATTTTTAAAATAATCAGTTTGTAGTGCAAAATATTTTCAAAATAACGCAGAAGACAGTTTAATTCTTTATAATTTGATTTTTTTAAATTCCTACAGCTATACTATGGATATACCCAAAATAAGAACCCTTGACAGCTATCCGCGTCATGACAATTCGGATAATGTTGGAGTTGACCGCGATTCGATTTCCGGCCGTACCTAGTTGTATTTTTATCACAAAATTTGGCGAATCTTTATAATTTTGGAACAGATTTTGTGTTTTGTGCTATATTTGTAGTTATTACGTAGGTAAATTTAAATAAGAAAACCACGTTAAACTCATGCGAACCGTGCGATATATCACACTAGGGTGATATCATAGCGCACGGTTCGCGTCACTATGATGATATTATGAGAAATGTTCCGCCAGAGTAGAGAGTGCGACATATGTTAATTTCCTATGGTCGTAGGAGATAGTATATTACATAACGTTTGCGGAAAGTGACATTTTTCACACGAGTGGGAGATATTGTAGCACGAGGCATGAGCCGAGTGCGACAATCACACGAGTGTGAAAAATCACTTTCGCACGAGTAATGTACAATATTTTTCCTACGATCACGTGATAATTTCACCAAATAATGTGATATCAACATATGACATATAAATACACAAAATGTTACAATTAAAGTCAACATAATTGATTTCAAAATTAACAATAACTATCAATAGTGACAGAAATTCAAGTAAGTAATTTAACTATATAACATAGGTTACAATTATTAATTGGTTGGATAATTATAGGAATTGAAAGTGAAATTATTATTTTACATCATACTTCATACATACTTATCATGAATATCTTGAACAGCTTTTTCATCCGTACACGTACGGATAAGTTTTTTTTCCGTACGCGTATGAATGAAGGCCACTTTCCATAGAACTAGACAGTGCGCTATATGTCACTTTCCTATGTGATTTTAGGAAAAAAGTATTCCCGGCTCGTTACAGGCAAATAATTTAAAATGACAAATTATGTCTTGTCAAAGCCACAAATCAACCAAATCAGTGCCAATTCAATACAGGATGTATCGGGACTATGCAAAATAATATTTGTAGCTTTACAAACTCTTTAAATACTGCTCCTCCAAGTTGTTTGTACCTATGCATGCATATTGTGGTGACAGTGGAGAGATCTAAAAGATCTATTATGTCCCTTTCTTGTTATCAGTTATTGAGAAAAGTACCTTGTTCCATTCCACAGAATCCACATTAATCTCGCTTTAGTAGTTTGAGCTTATTGAGGTGCAATTTCAGGCTCAGTGTCCTGTCGAAACTCTTTGTGCATCTTAGCACTCTGGCTTAGGCATCCCCTCGTTCTCAGTTGGCTATAGCTTCCCAGGAATATTTTTGGTTATCTTAGCCCTAATAGATTTTTCCAATGGTCAGATCTTCTTTTCAGCGTCGGCTATTTCTTTCAATATTACATTGGAGCTAATACCGCAAAAGGGTTCCGGCCCCACTTTGAGCAGGGATAAGAGCCTGCATAGAAGTATTAAAAATGAGCAAATTTTAGGGTCTATGACAATCCCAAAACAGCGTAGTTACCCAACAATGATTAAGGGCGTATTAGGACTATCTATCACACAAAACTTTGAAACAATTGATCAAAAAAAAGTTTCAACAAACACAGTTAACCAAAATGAAAAAAATAAATGTTGTATTTTACAATAATTGTTATTTGGAGTCTTGTGTCTTCCGTTGTCATTTGTAGCTCATATTTTAATTCAAAAGTATAATTATCAAAGTCACAGTGTGAGATAATAATTTAAAATAACTAATCTCGTCTCTAAATCTGAATAGTTCTTATACCTTTTAGTATTGATAATTTAATACCTACATAATTTCTTTTTTTTTCTTTGGAAAATTTTAAATATTTTTCTGTTTCTATTATGAATATTATTACCGGAACTTTGATTTTATTAATTAGACTTTTCAGGTCTCTAAACGTGGTACCTATGTCCAACGCCGATTGAAAATCCTGACACGAATAAATTGTTTTTATCTTTATTAGTTGATATGTTTCCATAACCACCTTCGGGTCTATCTACGAATAACCGATTAATTATTCGGTGGTAGTACCTAAGGCCTCTACAACTGCTATGCATGGTTATTTCACAAGTATTTAACGAATTTTTATAGTTAATATTTAAGTTGGGAATCGGAACTTAGAGGCAAGAAAAATAAAAAAATCCACCGATATTCCAATGCCATGAGTGTTCATCTCCAAAATAATACTTTCTTCATACTATTTTAATCATTTTACTTGTATGTGATTTAAATTAGTCTGTTTTGAATATAGAAGAATATTTTTAAATACAGTAGAAAATGAAAACTACTTATATGGTACAACCTAAGGGGTATTGACTTCAATGACTAGCTACTGAGCTATAATGTATGAAAACTTAATGAAAGGTTAGTACAGATAATTTTGATTGAAATGTAATTCCACATTATGTGATCACACTGAATAAAAATAAAAAATTTGCGACTGTCAAATCATAGAACCAATTCAGATAATATTTACGTGAACAAAGCAGCTGCCTGGTTTAATATTTTCCGTTAGGAAATCGAATGTTTACTACAATGTGGAATATTGTTGCGCCAATTATAAACTTGCTGTTCTAGATTCGGATCCTTCTAGATTAAAGGGTCCTTATGAGTTCAATTATTGTAATTCCATCCGCATTCGCGGACCTGTGAGGCGATGTAGGTCGCTATTGAAAACCTTTATCAAGAACAGAGAGTCTCGATTGCAATAGATGTTATTCGGTGTAAAGGTCAGCAGCTTATAATGCAAAATGGAATGGGTACAGGGGCATTAATTACCCGATACCTACCCCTCAATAATAAAGAATTTGTGAGGTTATGTACCGGGTCCAAATAAATATGGTTCTAGGTCATAACTTTGGACCGTTTATAGTACAGTTTTTAAAGACAAAACTTGTTACAATAAAAGTAATTACTCTAAATAAATCCCTGAAAATCATTTACGCCCGCAACTCCGGTTCTGCTTAGTCGATATTTGCAAACTTGGTCTTGTTGAAAGCGGCTCTTTTATATCAATGTAAAGGTACCTACTTCAAAAGGCAAATTAAAACTTGTAGAATGAGGGACATATTCAATTTTCTGTTTAACACGTTAATCGCCCGAATGGAGATTGAAAAAAGTTCCTACAGGCCCAAGCAAAGTTATTGATTCAGTTAATGAATATTACATAATAATGTCCTGTGTTTGTATTACCTAAAAACAAGAATAAATGACACTTTGAAAATGAAGCCCGTCTTTTGGGATTCGGAGCCTTCACTAGGTGGGCGCGCCGAAACCCAAATAGCAGTTTTTAAAAATACATGCTTCAGCTTGTTTGTTATGATGGTGAATGTTATGTTATTCATATCGGATGAGGTTCAGTCGATATTTATAGCGTTTGTGAATAAGTTCTATCCGTTACAAGTGATTTTATTTCGTGGTGTGAGCAATGTCGAGTTACGAAAAAGATCAAAAACATCTTATAGAATCATATAACGAGATAAACGGATGAAAATGAGCCTACAGAATTCGCAGATAATAATTCATCTGACGACTTCTAGCCCAGTTCGTCTTCGGATAGTGATAGTACGATTTCTAATGATTCAGAGTATAAGAATTTTGTTCTAATACCACAGGCTTTTCCTTACAATCAATAAAATCCGGTTTTATGAAAAAAACAATACAAAAATTCCCAGGATCATTCATTAGGATGGTCCACCAGGCCCTTCTTAAATATATAATATGTAATATATGTAGATTGCAGAGTAATTTGAAGCCCAATAACCGGGCCACAGGCTTTCAAGTGGGCGCACATCGTGACACCCTACGTGTTTCAGAGCCTGGTTGACCACAAGCCCAGAAACCCAAACGTGAGGTGTTATAAATATCTTCTGTAAGTTCCTTGTGGCATTATTGATTATTTTTTCTCTTATTTTTGGGGAATCAAACCACAATAATGTTTTTAATTTTTTTATTTCGACGTTTCGGTAGCGTTCCAGCTACCTTTGTCAAGATTAACTAATATGAATAAAATAATTTTTGTATCTCATTACGAAGCTCATATCAGTGTCGTAATGTTTGTTATTACATACTGGTAGTAGGCAAGCTTACAAACAAACCAGAAATGTTGACATTGCTGGTTTTCTCCCACTTATATCTCAAAAATACGGCGAAAGACTTTATTGCAATACGCACTTTCTCAAAATGACTTTATATTTTGTAAGAATGTTCGTAAATATTTACACTCAATTTGTTATTTTCAGGTATAGAAACCTCAGCGTCGATAATCTAAACAAATCACTCGAAAAACAAGATCGGTACAGAAGCAGAAGATATTCAAACTCAACACAAACTTTAGAAGAGTTTTATTTTGAGAAACAGCATCATCGTGAAAACGACCTTTATTCATACACATCTCTTCAAAATATACACGAAAACGCCACTCAACAAGACAGCTTGGACTCGAACTTAAACAATAATAGTTCGTTCGAGAACATTTCATACGAAGATTTAGCAGAGTTAAGTTTACCAAATTATTATCCCGAAGCTAGATACGACACTGATAATACTGATAACATTTCATTAACTGATAATATATCTTCGGTATCTTTAGACAACGGAAGTAAATATAAAGATATTAAATACGAGTATGAAAGTATATCTTATGACGAAAATATTGTTTTAACTCCAAACAAAAACCTATACGAATCACAAGAAAATAAAGTTCGAACAATTCGAAATCCAACTCCATTCAACGAAAACTACGGCACAGTGAACCCCAATCCAATAAAAACTCCAGAACTACTTATATCTGAACAACCAATTGAGGAGATCGATACAAATTTAGATGAAATCAATCTAAAAATAGAAAATATAACAAAAAATACCCCATTAGTTGAACAATCTAATGAGAATCTCACAAAAGTTAGTCTTAATGTACAGAAATTAACGGAAACACCAATAAAAACACTTTTAGAGGTTTCAGGAGGAGACGTTGAAAACGAACAATACAAAACTGTAGTTAACGTCGACTCGGCGGCAGAAAAAGACAGTATTAGCGACGAATCCTGTAAGGACTCTAAATCGCACAGTCACAATTATTTAAGAGAATTTCTAGAAAGTCAAAAAGGATCTAAAAAGCCTCTACAAAACTTTATAACAAAAAAACTCTCGAATTTGTCACGGAAAACATCTAAAGCCTCAACAAATTTAACACAAAACCAATTCCATTCCTTACCAGACATAACAATAAGCAAAAACTTGAGAAAGTGTGAAAAGATAGACAGGAAGTTAAGAAAGTGCAATAAAAATACGGTAACCCAGTCAAACGATACCTCACAGGAAAATAGATTCATTGTAAACATAGGCAGACACTTTGATATAACTGAAAATACCTCAAAACCGGTAGATTTCGAAGTAAAAATCGCCAAAGTTTCTAAAAAAAAGGAAAATAATTCTCAAAACGAGTCTGAGAAATTTCTAGAAGCAGTTAAACAATTAAAAGACTCTTTGAACGGACAGAGAATTTCTAGCACGGATACGGAAATGGCTTTATTATATTGCCAGGACGAATGCAACAAACAGTTGCAAGAAAAAATGGGTACAATAAAAAATTATTGGAACAAAGTTATAGGAAACGACAAAACAGAAGACGAAAACAAAGAAGAATTAGTTGAAGTTACGCCAAAAGTGGAACAAGTTAAGAAAATATTCGAAACAAACAGCGAGCAGCCGCAAGAGAGTTTACCTAATAAAGTACAGCTAGTTAAGCAAATATTTGAACCTAAACTTAGCGAAGAGAAATCAGAAAAAATTTCTCCGAACATAAAAGAATCGTGCAGTTATTTTGAAAATAAAACTAATCATCATTACACCAATGATAAGTATGAAAGCTTATGTCCAAATTCAGTGGAAATAGTTCACGCAAATGAAGACATTGTCGATGGAGATAAACATTATAAATCTCTTAAACAGTCCAACAGTATTACTGTAAAACCAGAATTCGACCACGTCAGATATAAATTGATCAAATCGGATCTTTTTCAAAAGAAAATTTTCGCCAACTGCGATAAAGATTGCGAATTTGACGATTTAATACAATACTTACAAGATTATAGCTTTCAAGAACTTTTAGTAGACAATAATATTGTTATAATAGAACCTATTCGTTCTAAAGTATCGTATGAACCGTCCTCTTGTGTAAAAAATATGAAAAATGTAACAGCTACTCTAAGAAAAACACAAGTTGATAACAACGATAACAAGTCGAGTTTGAACAGAAAATTTTTCTACCATCCCATAAGAGTGAATAAAGAAGTTAACGAAAACGAACTACCAAGTCCTGATACAGTCCGACAAGTTAGACAACTTTTTGAAGAGGGAACCCTTAAACATAAAAACAATCAAAGTTTAAATGAATCGTTTAAGGAAAATGATTCACCGATCATTGATCCTGATAAAGATCGATGTTCTGCTACTGATTCTAATTCACACCCTTCTAATGTATCAGACTTTGGAAGTCAAGAAAATTTGTATGATTCTATTGACAATAATCAAATTTACTGCGAATATGTCAGTGAAGATATTTTACAAAAAATAAGGGAACGAGGAACTTCGGTAACTTATTACGGAGGAAGAGTTGTCGATAAGAAAACTGGACAATCTGTATTAACTAAAAAGATTATGGATGAGATAAAATTTAATGAGAAAAGGTGCATGGAATGTCCCAAATGCAAGAAAAACGAATCGGAAGCAGAAAGTGACAGTTGTGTGGGGGTTAAATTCAAAATTTTGAAATCGAATAGTTGTAGTAGTCGTTTAGAATTAGTCGGTACTGAAAAATCAAGAGATACTAGGAAGAAAATTCTTTTGGATCACAGAAATATAACCCAGAAAAATAACCTGAAAAATAGAGATGGTGCTAGAGAAGAACGAGAAACTTTGAATAAACATGCTATAAACGAAAGTATTAAGAAACAACTGAGTAATCAACCTAAAATTATTGGGGAAGAAATGAAAGTACCGGAGAGTAGGGTGACGCAATGGAAAGAAATCAGCGAAAAAAATAATCAGAAAATTTATAATTTTCACAAGTTTGACAATGTTCAAGAGAAATCCAGGAAAATAGAAGAAATGGAATTCGAACCATACGAGGTGGCTTAAAATTTCTCAAATATAAACAATAATTGACTACGAATATTGAGTTTAAAATCGTGAAATTATTGATTTGTACTGTTGAAATTTGGAATGTTTATGTTGTCTATATAATAGGGTGTCCCAAATAAAAGTATTCGATTATAAAGTGCAAAGCTTGTTTAAGAAATATGTGAGTTTTCAAATTTCTTCACTTCTCATCACATTATTATATACAGGTTGTTTCAATACTGTTTTTGAAACTTGTCAGAAAGATATGTATTTATTTTGGAAAAAACAGTTTTTATAAATATTTCAGTCAGTTCAAAAAACACGTAGGTGTATATCATAGCGAGCAAAAAAAGTGGAAAAAATATTTTATGCAAGATTTTACATCACAAAATGTACTATCTAAGAAAATCACAAATATCAAACCATTCATTTGAAAAAAGTTTAATTTCTTTTGAACGTCATCAAAGTATTCATAGATGTCTATTTTTCCATTTAAATTGTCCAACATTAGTGTAACATCCTGTGTCGATGTGAAAACATGTGAACAACAAAAAATACTTTTGGGTACACAGATTAATATTTACATTTGAAATCGATCACTCTACTTAGAGACACACTGTATTTCTAAACGTATTTGAATATATACTGGATGAAAATAACTACATCTAAAAATTCACATTTTCGTTATTATTAGCCTACACAAAGTGAACATCGTAAACGATTTGACGTGTCCCGTGCATACCTAGAGTTCTTGCCAAGTTGTTTTTCAACGATAGACATATTTCTTAACCTTATTTGAATGATTCCCAAATAACAGGTTCTCATTATAATAATAATTTGATTTTATGAATCAATTGGAATGGAAAGCTCACTTTAATATTTCTGTTTTCTTCACTTTTATCAAGTAGGTACTCTTAAGCCCGCTACTCACTATTCGTTAATGCGTCGTTTCGTCGCAGTACTTCACGAATTTTTGCTTAGTGAGTATGACTCGCTTCGCCGATGCGAGCCGAGCGTTGTGCGGCGCTTCGCCTTGATGTCGGTATTTGGACGAATCATCAAAGGAAAAATTGAACGATGCGACGAAGTCGACGGAGCGACGAAGTTGACCCATTCGGTCTACACGCGAATAATTCGTTGTTGTCAGTCGTGGTGTGTCTTCAAAATGGAATGGAATGACGATTTTGTTTTTTTATTTATTCAAAAAATTCAATCGTATGTGTATTTTTTAATGCTTAGAATTATTAATAATATATTTTTCTTAAAAACTTTTTGAATTATTTTCGTAGCTATCATGTTACTTTAATTTTTCGGGAGAGCAGTGGCGTCAATTTCTTTTTTTCTATTCTATCCTAGATTATTCTATTTTATGCATAATTTTAAACAGCGACAATAATAAATAAATAAAAAGTCAAGTTATTTATTGTTTGGAAATTGCATTTGTCGTATAAAGCCCAAATTTTGAAGTTGATTAAAAACAAAATACAATCACTTATCTATGATTAAAAAAAAATACGTTTTCGGGGTCAAAAACGACGGTCTGCACTTATCGAAAAATTTAACGATACGTAGAAACGTTACCTTTAAATGCTCTGATAGTGCAATAACCAGTGCTTGGCATACTTCTGGCACTATCCCCGATATTATTTGCGGAGAAATTTTGAAGAGGACACTTAAACTTTGATATGAGTCGCCCGATGCTAAAAATCTCAACGTAACAGCTAGTCTTTCTTTTGCAGGTATGGATAACCTGAGTTTTGTGTCCTTTTTCCCTATTTGGGGCCCAATTTTATTCAACAGCAACTCAAGTCTTCATAACTGATCCTGAAAAAGTTATGAAATTTGCCTGACGGTTCCTTATGCATATCGACGATCATGGTAGTACAGTTGTACCTTAAATGTGTAAAATACATAAAACAGTTGGTAAAAATTTGCATTTTAACTGCAATGCTTACCGAGATCTGCTTTTATATAAAGACTGGGTCCACCATCTTCTTTTTTTTTTCTCTTTTTTTTTGAATTCAAAAGGACTTCATAATAAGCTTGAGCTGCAGCAAGAAGAAGTATAGTTTGGCAAGTTTATCTGGAGCTACGTGGCGTCGGTAAGAGGCGAGGAAAAACATGGCGTATATCTGTCAAACGTACAAATGGCGTACGG
>CAJUYH010003956.1:9657-21244 GCA_910591685.1 Galerucella tenella | reverse complement strand
CGTGGGAGAAAAAATGTCCGCCATCATTGAGTTGCGGTGTGACAATGGATGAATAAGTAGAGCAAAATTTTTTGCAATAATTCTGAAAGTATTACATACGCATAATCTCGGGAAAAAATCAAGTACAGAAATACGAAAAATGCAAGAATAAAATAAGTTACGACAATAAACAACAATAGGTGAGAGGAAAAATTAATTCATGGCATATTTTTCCGATTTCTCAAGAAAACTGAATATTATCAATACACAGGGTTCTCCAAAAGTATGTAAAGATAATGGCAGGCAAGTAAAGATATTTTACTTTGTAGAAATGGAGCGAAAGATAATTTCAAGGAATATTGTTTAAAATTTGAAGACTACCACTGTTGTATCATTAGATATTTGAATAATATTCATTCATCTCATTCTGGAGAGCAATAGAGGTTCCATTTAAGAGCAATAATACAGGGTGTCGAACTAAAAATAAGCTGTATATGTACCACGTGGAAGAAACAATTTCAAAACCGTTTGTAAAGTAGGCAAGGGGAATTAAAATGACATGAGAGAGAACGCACCCTCATCTATACCCCACCTACAAAAATTTAAATTATGTGATACGTTGTTGAAAAATCCAACGGTCATAATTATACAGGCTGTAACAATAAGGCAGAAACCTTTATTTGACAACAAAATGAAAAAGTGTTTGCTGAGTAAACCCCAATTATTTTTCAGTTTTCTACCTATCCTAAAGACGGGGTCACCTTTTTTTGAAACACACCCTGTATAGTAAATTATATAAAAAAGGAAAAAAAAACTCCATCTCCAACAAGCAATATGTTTCAGTACGAAACGTAACCCGACAAAAGTCAGGCAGGTGTTTGATAAAAAAATCGATTCCTCACTACCGATGTGTACAGAGCAGATGTTAACACTCGAAGAAGTACCTCAAGTACCGTACTGCATGTCTTGTAATTATTATTACCTACATTTAAAAATAAAAACAAAAAAGTCTCTTAAATATAGTGACATTGGTATTGAACCTTGGACTCTTAGTTTACCACTTTTAGATTTGAAGCTTATAGTGGCCTAAACATAGTATAATATGGTTCATTTACGATGACGACATTTTTGGTTACTTTCCTGCTTATCAGAATAAATAGAAATTTACAAGCATTTTATTAGTAATTAACCACAGGCCAATAAAAAAGAAGAACTACCTGATTGACATTTCCAGTTTTCTTAAAGTAAAGAGAAAAACACTACAGTTTGGTTACAAAAGTAATATAGGTAACGGTTTTGTGGACTATTTCACTTCGTCTTAACTTAGTTAATGCACTTTATCCGAACACCTTATCGCTATAAGTTTCCGAAAGAAAACAATAAAAAAAAGGTAGAACGTGTCGCGAAACACACGGTAGGAACTTTAGTTCCTTTTAAGCAAAAATTATGTAATACATCTGACGTTATAGATAAACAATTTGCATATTCCTCGGTGGTCGAGTAGTAAGCAAACCAGACTCTCACGCGGTAGACCCGGGTTCGACTTCCCATGAAAAAGCTTTTTTTTATTGTAAATTTTATTTTTAAATAATTATTCTGCTTGATATTAATAACGACAACAGGTATACGTTTGAAATATTTAGCAGTATATTCATTATTATAGATAATGGTACGGTACCCTTCATGAGGGAGTCCGACTGGCAACATCTACTCATAACAGCATCGTATATTTACAAAGGGAAACCGTAGCATTATACAAATTGGACATTCAAGAACTGTACCACAAAAAAATTAGTGGAAAAATAAAATTGTGTTAAATTTTCAATGTGAAGTTATATTACAGTTTATAGAAATTTTTATTTTCTAGATTTTTTCTTAAGTGGGTCGTAGAAAAAATTTGCTGTTCGACTCGTGTGGATTGTCCATATTCGCACTTGAACGATTGAGCACTCCGTCTACGGTGTCGTGCGATATGGCCATCATATCCACACTAGTTGCACAAACTACTATTTATATTGAAATATGCCCTTTTACATTTAAAAACAACCTGCCAAATGTCAAATCAATTTATCCATCCATTTTAAAGTTATCGAATTAAAACATTCAAGTTTTCAAAATTTCAACACCCTGTATTTCGAAAAGTAAATGTGCTAGACCCCTTAATCCTCATATCATTTTGTCCAATTTTACGAAAGGAATCTACATGCAAACGTTGTAATTACCCTTAACGTTCGAGATGCTTATACCATTTTTTGCGCGATCGTATTGAAATAAATTCCGAATAAAATAATTTAAATTTCTTCGAAATGAACGAAATGCCAAAAGTGACATTTATACTTCTCGATCAGTTTAAATTATATTTTGTATTTTGGTGAAATTGTTTTTATGCTATTTATTACTTTTCGACGTCTGAACGGTAAGTAAATCACTTACCGACGTGTTAAACTCAGAAACCAGTAAACACAACCTACCGTCCTGACAACCGATGCTGTAAATAAACAAAAAAGACCCATCGCGAAAAAAAGATATGGAAATAATAGTAAAAATTTATCCGAACAAATTCAAGTAGATCACCAGCACTGCGAATACCAGCTTTGCATAGAATTTTAATATAGCATCGGTGGTTCAGTGGTAGAATGCTTGCCTTCCACGCGGGCAGCCCGGGTTCGATTCCCGGCCGAACTATATGAATCGCTGCTTCGTAAACGAGAGAGAGAGACTCGGGAGAGAGCACACGCACGCAAGCAAGGCACATAACGAAGCAACGTAACGGTCAGATCTTTTGCGTCGCGACCCCCGGCCGCTCAAACATAACCTGACGTAAAGAACTAAAGTTCCAAAAATCTCTGGTTCTCAAAAGTATAGTTACTGTGTTTAAAATGTGAGACAACCTGTATATGTTATGGTAAATATAAGTAGGTAAAAAAAGTTCATAAAGTATGCAGGATACGATATAGCAAGCAGCATGCGTGTACAATGAAATAGCCAACATAGAAGCGGTTCATAGACATACAACAACTGACAAAGTGGAATTTATAAATAATTTCGTCCCACTTCCTGCGTTCGATTCGTGCGTAAATAATGAGGTATATTATTCTGTGTGTACCCGGCACAACAGCAAACTTACAATAAGTACACGTATGACGTCCAATATATGCTCATGACATTATTTATGACACGCCAAAGAGGGTTAATTTTTTACAAAGTATTGAGAAATATCTATATTGAAGGATAATTACCAAAAAGGTATCGATAGTCCTTGAAGACGGGTTCTAAGTCAACCATCCTAGGGTGGTAATAATTTGTGCCATAACATTCTGCGGGGAGTAGGGAAAGTATTATATACTTCACAGGATGTAAATAACTATTAGATTATATAAAGAAAACGTCAAATATCTTTCCCAAAGAAGGCACTTATACAAAAAGTTTTTTTTTTACAAAAATCATCCCTCAAACAAACAAAAAGTTACCCGGTACTGGTTGATAAATGCGTGTGGTAAATTCGGAGAACTGCGGATGGTCTTCAAAAGTACACCGATACGTCGCTGCCCCGAATTCTTTCTTCTTATATAATTTTTTGGTATATATAGGTACCTACCTACCGAGGGTACTATACAGGGCACAAAATATTATATTAATTTATTGCTGTACCGGATAGTGCGGTACCGTTTGAGGGCAATACGAAAATTTTACGATTCTTCTAGTCTCTAATAAGTCGGAAGAAATTTCAAAAGAATTACCGTAAACGTTTATAAAAAAAAAGGTTTTATAAAAATACTTTTACAATGAAATTCAAATATGATTTAGTCGTAAATGATTTCTTACTATCGTAAACGTAAAAAATTTTGTTGAAAAAACTACCCCTTCTAACTAAGAACTGCGTTCCTACACTCGCCCAAAGGATTAAAAGGGGAGAAAATGAGAATGGCGGGATTGACAGAGGATAGAGGAATGTTTTATTTGTGTTTTTCTACAAAATATATTCAAATAAATCAAATTTTGTTTGTTTTGTTCGTAAATTGGTACGCCAATGGATCCATCTCGTTCGGAATATTTACCATGTGGTAGACACGTTTAGACAAGACAAGAGACCCAGGTAGTTTTACAATTTCTAAGAATTTCTCTACTCGGCATTATTCTCTTTGTTCATCTCAATGCTTGGATTAGACATAACGGACGATCAAAAAAAATATAAAATAAAATAAAAGTGGGGTTTTGAAAAAGGTTTGATTTCTTTACAGGGAAAATCGTTTGAAAATAAAACGCTGTATATTTATATCAATAGAAATTGTATTAAGTTTCAATTTGTTCAATTTTCAAAAACATAACGTAATAGTAACAAATATTGATAACTGCACGGTCATATATACATTTTTCATCACTGTACATTTTTTTTACATACTTATCTAAATGATTTAAACAATTTTCAGAATTTTTTTTGTTCAATTACTCTATCGTGGGTGATATTCGGCTCAAGAAATGATGAATAATGCCATCAAGTACCTTAAAAATTTAATTACATTTAAAAATATTAAAATGGGAAGTGCCCTGTATATTTCGTTTCAAGTGGTGTACTAAAATCTGGTTCTGGATGAAATAAAATGGATTTTCCAAAATAAACCAACTGAAATATTTTATCAAAAAATGGTTCTAGATAGCATACTTCTAGTTATTGATAATTACAAAAAAAATTATTCTTCTGAAAACTGTTTACAATGACTATTTTAAGGATTTAAAAAAAATAACATGGCCCTTACATAACAAGTTCAAAAATAATACGTAACAACACAAGTCTAAATTCAAATTTGCTAGCAACAATCAAACCTATCTACCCAAGTCTTTAGTAGAAGATTTGGAAAGTGCTTTTTTTCAGGAAAATTAGTTCCGTATTTTCACATACTATGAACATTTTTTATATTAAAGAGAAATTTTGATTTAATAAAAAGTTCGTTTTTGTCTGTCAAACTTAACTTTTTCTTTTCTAAAAAACATTAAAATTAACAAAAACCTTTGTATAATAATACGTGAACAAAAACCAAAGTGATTGTTGAACGCATTTTATCACAAAAATAACTTGGAACTACAATAATATAATAATGTCAAAATTTCACAAAGAATAATTACAGAATTTTTCGAAATTGTCTAAGAACATTTTGTACAGTTGTATATTCTATTTGAAAATTTTTGATAGCACAAATTTCATATTTTCATCGTATTTTGGTTAAGTCTAGTGCCGTCAAATATTTGTACAGTAAGACACAACCACCTGAAGAATTGAGAACTTTTCAAGCCCACGATGTGCATTCATTCGTCGTGCGGACAGACTGTTCAGGAGCAGTCAGTTGCTGTGAGAAATTCAGCGAGTAAACTATAACAGACATAACTAACTAATGGTTTAAATGTGCAAAAAAAAACCAGGATTTTGTTGAAAGTTTTGAAGTATCTGCTAATAGCTCTTTTTTTTAAATCCCAGAGAACAATATACCTTACTATGGATTCCAGGACACACTGGAATAGAAGGAAATGAAATAGCAGATGAACTAACTAGCAAAAAGGGGGACTGAAATACATTTCTGGTGGCCTGAACCCTTTTTCGCTTCCAATGTAATATTGGAAGAAATAGGTAAAGCTGAGAAAAGGAGAAGATCTGACCATTGGAAAGATCTAGTAGGGCATATACAAAAAAGACTCATCTGGGTGACTACAACCAGTTGAGATCACAAGTCAAAGTAAAACTGCGCTAAGAGTTTTCACAGGGATCCTAACGGGACATTGTCGCCTGAATGGGCACCTGAAAAAGCTCAAAATAGTGGAGGAAGAAGAATGCAGATTTTGTGGCATGTTAGGAGAAACCTCCATCCACATACTTTCCAACTGCACAGCACTTCAGAATCCTAGAGCACAGCACCTGGGAGATTACTGGATAGAAGAGGAACATTTACCTAAGTTGAAGCCTGCAGACATCCTAAAATTCCTCCGGGAATATACATACATACAATCCCCTTAATACCTATCTACATCAGTTCAGACCAGTAAAATTTCCAAATTATTGTAATTTCTTGGTAAAATGCAGGTACAATTGAAAAATATTGCAATGTTGCAAAGCGTGCGAATGCGTTCTTACTCTACTGTACGCCCATGCACTGGGAATCTCCAGGGCCGGCGCTAGGATTTTCGGGCCCCAGGTAAGCGTCTTCAGGCCCCCCTCCCCCAAATGGACGTTATGCAATTATATCGTGTCTTAATTGCCTCAAAAACCCAACCAGGCGACTCGCGTTTAATTTCTATTTAGTAAGGAACCAGGGCCGACCCTGCGGGGGTCCGGGGTATCTTTGCCCCGCTTGTTCCCCCCTAACGCCGGCCTTGGGAATCTCACACTTTCAGGCGAATTTGCCAAACTGTACCCTCTTTCAATAAACATAGTGCTATCAATAATGTTCAAATAGACTATAGACTCAAACATTTTCCGAAAATATTTTTGAACACAAAAATGGCCATATCAACGTATCTAAGAAATTAATCTAAAGGATGTAGTTTTACGAAGCTACTCCAGAATTTTTTGAAAAAAAAAATTGTATTTACATGGAATTTAATGACATTTAATCAAATTCAGATTGTATCATAATTAAACCTACAATTGTTTTATAAAACGATTTTGCATTGTGAGGATTTACTTGCAATAATAACACTGAATATTTACTCGATTTAAAATTTAAGAAAATATTCTTCCCAATGTTACATTTATTTTTATATTTTATTCACAGATTTTAAGAGCATTTAATACAAAACGTTTTACGTAACAAATGTATATTTTTTCATGTAAAAAAACAATTTATTTCGTTTAGTAACATTCAGATTTAGATGATAATAATAATAATTACATTATGTTATCGAGATAAAAAAATATAAAACAAACTACATCCCTCAAACGGTGGAATTATATTTTACCTTTGGTCAATATTTTGTTTGATTATTTATATTGGAAGACAATGATTACACTCGTTTTTTCAAACTGTTATTATTTTCACGAGACGGTGACATTTAATCGGTGAAGTCAACTAGCCAATAAAAACTGTTCTAAAATACAAAATTGTATGGGTTTTGTTGATATTAAGAGGTGAAGTCTCAGGAGAATTGAAATCTTAGATAGACAGTTGATATTTCAAGGGTGAAGTAGCTGACATTTGACAGGGAAAACTTATGTGTAAAAGAACTGAATAAAATGAAGAAAAACTAACTCCAGGAGCTCATCCATATCTCAAATGTGGTTTTTTGAAAACAAAAGGGTTCAATAAAACTCCAAACGTCCAAACCACAATATTTAATCTTGTCCAGCAAAGGACAAATGGGTTGCTACTAGTTTCGGTAAGTAATTACCATCATCAGGCTACAATAGAAATAGAAATGGTACATTTAATATATTTGTATTCTCAACTTTGAACATCCTGTTAACATTACTTGATAAGTAGTTCTGTTTAAAGTTTAACAAAACATTTCATGATATCTTTATATTAAGTATACCATTTCTATTTCTATTGTAGCCTGATGATGGTAATTATTTACCGAAACTAGTAGCAACCAAATTGTCCTTTGCTGGACAAGATTAATTATTGTGGTTTGGACTTCGAGTTTTATTGAACCCTTTTGAAGTAAAAACTAGTTTTAGTTGGATCGCCCTGTTTATTAGTTCTAAGAATACTACTGATTTAACTGATTTTATAACGGGATGTATTAGTTATGCGGTCTTTGTCTAACTAGCATGATTTACTGTAAACATTTTGCATAATTTTTGTGTAATTTTAAGGTTCGTTACTTATTTTTTTACTTTTACTCAATTTCCACGAGTTACGTATTTTATTTTGTTATGGTATAAAGGAGAAATCTACCAATTTGTATGTGTAAAGCATTTTCACAATACGAAATAAATTAAAAAAAATGAAATGAACAAAAACCAAAACAAATTGTTTCAAATTTGAGTCACGCTTTACAGAGTTGTTTTAAGTAAAATTTCTATTGCTCAAGCGTATAATTCCATAGCCTAACAATTTCGAAAAATTTGTATACCCAGTTACCAAAATTTTGTATACTTTTAATACGTATAGGGCGTCTCAAATATTTTAAAAAGAGGGACGTTCTCAATAATGTTTTAAATGAAATATTTTGGGGATAGCAGCCTCAATAAATATTGAGATTTTATTAAACCATGAATGAATAATATACAGGACCGTCTCTTAACTTATTGAAACGAGAGTAATCACGTCATTTTAAAATGTTTCACTTGATAATAAACTTAAAAGTAGTCACCTTAATCTTACGTCATTCGTTTTTTAAATTCTATCACAGCTCAAAATGCGTTTTCTCTAGATATCCAGTAGTAGGTAGTACGACTTTTTTTTGGAATGTGTAAATCTCAATACCACAATAAATTTTTGGTATATTCAGTTAATTTCTTATTTTTGTTGTTAATTTCAATACGTGAAGTGGTAAATTTGAAAAAAAAGTTATATTAAATTATTTTTAAGGCACATGTTTGAAAAAAAGATTATTTTTAGTGTAAAAGTAATTTTTGAAAACTCAACTGATCAAACAGTCACCTTTTCTTCATAAAATATAATTTTGATCGCTCTATATTTATAGAAATCAATTTACAGGGGGGGTTAAATATATTTAGAATTACGAATAAATATACCAAAAAATTGGAAAAAAATTTGTAATTTTTAGGATTTGTGGTTGAAATTGAGATTTTTATTGGAAATTTTCCAGAAGTGTGACCCAAACAAAAATAATGTATTTCAATTTTAATAAAAAATGCAAAAATATTTTCCTACTTTGTAGCCATTTTCTATTTTTTTCCTAAATTCCGAAAAAAAAATAGATTTTCATGATTATTTTTTGACGTTTCTTAAAACCAATGAAATGCTTCTTTATTTGTCACAAGGGTAAGTTTCATCCAATTATGTCATTATTATAGTGGGAATAAATGTCTTGTGATTATTCTCGGGAATAATAACTGTGGCTTTTATTTGCCTAGCAAGTGTCAGATAGTAGTCAGAAAATAATTACCTGATTGTGTCAACGCGATATATAAAATGGGTGAAAATTATGGGCTTAGTACCTTTTCTTATGCAGAAATAACAAAAAAGATTTTAGAAACTATTTCGAAAAATACTCTAATAAAGTAATCAGTCTATATGGAGACAATTTAAGTCCTTCACCAAAGAAAGAAATTATATTCTGGATCAATCTACTACAACAGCTACTCTGGCATTGATTTTGAAAGATTGGGCTTATAACATGAAAAGAAAAAAATTAAATTTTTCAATAATTTTATGATAGTTTTATTGATCTTATTTATTGTAAAAATTTGTGAATAAAAAAATAATCTAGTCAAATATAACTCGCGAGGTCCACAAATTAATAAATAATTTGACAGATTTTGTTCAAACTTGTTGCCAATGATATAGAAAATCGGGAGTTTTGGTTACATTGTTGTAAATTTGCTATTTTTTCCTAAATTCCAAGAAAAAATAGATTTTTATGAAAACAACTTGCTATACAGGATGATTCAATAAAAAGTATGTGAAGTATTTTTGATTCCACTAAATAGAAAACCAAATACAAATCCAACATAGTTGCCAGCTTATTATTTTTCCTTAGTCGAAAAAAATAAACATTTCAAAAAATAACTTGTGTAGTTAAACAGGATGATTCAATAAAGACATTTGATTGCACAATATTGAAAAAACAAAAATAGTTTGCTTCATCATTGCCAATTTATATATAACGATATAGAAAATCGGGAGTTTTGCTTACATTGTTGTCAATTTGCTATTTTTTTCCTTAGACTCAAAGAAAAAAGTATTTATATGAGAATAACTTGTGTAGTTATATATGAAAAGCAAGTTTCATATGAAGAATTAAAGAAAAAACAGTGGCGTAGGAGATAAAAAATGAAACTTGGATCCAATTAAGCATAATTAGATACACATTATTTATGGTTTTTAAGGTCACTCTTGTATATATACAGATTGCGAAAAAGCTTTTGGAATCATACGATTTACAAAAGTACAAGGATAATAGGAGAAAAACTACTTGAAAGAGCGAGAAGAATGATTGTGGGCAGTTACGATGGGCGTATTTAGTTCCAGAGGCTGGCGGAATGTTCATTGCCCACCTATTTTGTACAAATGATATTTTTTTATTTCCTCAACACCCTCACTCCTTCCATGTTGGGAACATACTGGTTACCACCAACTAGTGAATTCTCTCTGTAAAGGACACTGTTGCCGGATGAAAGTGTTTAGTTTTACCTACTAGTACATGAGCTCGAAAAAAAGTTAATGAACATTAGGCCAGCCTCTGGAACTAAATACGCCCATCGTTACTGCCCACAATTATTCTTTCTCTCTCAAGCTGTTTTTCTCATTTTCCTTGGTGTACTTGTGTAATTTGCATGGTTCCAAAAGCTTTTTCGCAATGTGTATATTATAAACGACTCTCTCGACTACATTTTTCGCAAAAAAAATAATTCTAGATATCTAGACGGAACGCGTTTCACCTAACGTGCCACAACCCGAGATTCAGCACACTCAACTGGGGTAATTTCATAACTTTTTCAAGTCCTACTGTAGTGATTTTGGTACAACCGTACAAATCTATACATTTTAACCTAGTAAGCGCCTCGGCGATGTTCGTTAAACCTTTATCAGTCACTCGGCTGCACTGTCCGATATTCAAAGTTTCCAAATCGTGTAGCGTATTCGATATTTTGGCTAAACCTTCATCGGATATTTGACACGCACTTAAAGACAAACTTTTTAGATTGAACAAACCTTGCGAGATGTGCACCAACGCTTGATCGCCGATTTTGTCGCAAAAGGAGACGTCCAAGGAGGATATCCTGGAACCGCCTTCGGCTAAGTACGCCATGCCGATGTCGGAGATGTTGTCGCACGAACGAAGATTCAATTCGCGCAAATTTGACATTTTCGCTAAATGTTTTAGACCGCTGTCGGTTATGCTTATGCAAAAACTAAGGTTTATCGATTTTAAGGAAGTCAAACCTGTCGCGTGTTTTAGTGCTTCGTCGGAGAGTCTTTGGCAGTCCTGGAGACCTGGAACAATAGGAAAAAAGAACTGTTTATTCAATTTTTACGATGATAATAGGCCAAGAGGAGGCAAAAAGGCTTAAAAAATGTATTAAAGGTCGTTTAAAATCAGCTTAAAACTGTAAGAAGGAACTAAAGTTCGAAAATGTTTCGTAAATGTTAAAAAAAGGCTTAAAAACTGTAAGGAGCTAAAAGTTGAAACTGTTTTGACAAAAAAGGTTGGAAACGGTAAGAGGAAGCTCAAAATTAAAATTATTTCGCAAAAGAAGACAAAAATGAGCTGTAGTCCAAAAAAGGGTTGAAAACTATAAGTAGAAACTAAAACTTGTTTCGTAAGGGTTGAAAAATATAAGAAGGAACTGAACATTGTTTCGTAGACTGTCAAAAATCATCTGTTGTTACAAAAAAGGCTTAAAAATTGTAAGGAGGAACTAAGAATCGAACTGTTTTGACTAAAAGGCCTAAAAATGGTAAGAAGAAGCTCAAAATTGAAATTATTT
>CAJUYH010003955.1:0-29536 GCA_910591685.1 Galerucella tenella | reverse complement strand
TAAGTACCGATAAGCGATGTTTACTCGTCGGCTACCAGCGTAGGAATCTTTTTGACTGAATTGTTTTGTTATATCTATCAAAATAAAGCGGTGGGGGAAGTTCAATTGTTTTTTAAACAAACCAAGATTTCTCCCGTTTCGCTTGACCGATTTTAACAAATTTGGGCTAATATGGAAAAGCAGAATTTACACTACAAAACGCTTACTTGGTTTTGACTTTTTGACTCTCGTCTTCGCCGCTAGATGGCGTTAACTGAAATGGTAGCAAATTTTTGAGTTTAAAAAAACAAATGTAATGGTATATTCTTTTTTACATATTTTAAAAGAGGATATATTTTCCTGAAATTTGATGGAAAAAATTAATCATCTACCTTTTTTTGAACCGTTGATATTGAGCAAAAAATAATTTTATTACATTAAATAATGGCACGCCACTGCTTTTTGTCAAAATAAAAATAATTTTCGTAATCACTTATCAGTTGCTAACAAGAAAAACCTTTTGACTTTTTTTCGTTAGGATTGGATTAAAAAAATAAATTTACATGGGGCGCCCATATCTCGAAACATGTAAACCTATGTTATTTTTTTAATCCAAAACCGTTTGTCTAACGAAAAAAAGTCAAAAGGTTTTTTTTGTTAGCAACTAATAAGTGATTACGAAAATGATTTTGATTTTGATAAAAAGCAGTGGAGTGCCATTTTTTAATGTAATAAAATTATATTTTGTCAATATCAACGGTTCAAAAAAAGGTAGAAGATTAATTTTTTCTATTAAATTATAGAAAAATATATCCTCTTTTAAAATATGAGAAAATGAATATATACCATTACATTTGTTTTTTTTTGAAAAAAACTCAAAAATTTGCTACCATTTCAGTTAACGCCATGTAGCGGCGAAGACGAGAGTCAAAAAGTCAAAATCAAAAGTTTTGTAGTGTTAATTTACTTTGCTTTCATATAAGCCCAAATTTGTTGAAATCGGTCAAGTGAAACGGGAGAAATCTTGGTTTGTTTAAAAAACAATTGAACTTCCCCCACCGCTTTATTTTGATAGATATAACAAAACAATTCAGTCAAAAAGTGTAGGTGAACAGTCAGTAAATATGAAAATTATATCATCGATATACTTTCATTATACAAAATTCTATAAAAATCCCATTTTTCTACTTAGTGTTGGTTGTTACGCCCTCTAGCGGACGTTTGACAAACTCGAAAATAATTTCCAGCAATTTTTCTTGGCGACTTTTAACATGAACTTTTTTTTCTAAATGCATACAATCAATATCTTATGAGATATGGCCGCTCGCTACCCTTAACTGATCACTCGGTATATAGGAAGGGATCAACGATGCGACACATTTTTGATACAGTTATTTAAACATCTCTACTCGAGCTTTCATCACACTTGTACTATCTGATTTCCACTAGTCAACATTTTTTCCATTGCTACTTTTAAAAACAATTCCATATTTGTTGCTAGATGGCAATCGTAAGACCGAAAAATTAATTTTTTGGAATCCGCTTTCAATTATTATAATGTTTGACATTTTCTTTTATTTGATAATTTCCCCATATTTCGTATAGTAACTGGTATAATATTTAATTTATCTCACACAGTATACTTTGGCAAGTTTATCTGAAGCCGTGAAAGGAATGCAGTCGAAAACATTGACATTGCCACGTTCAACTATGAAAAAGTTGAAGTAGTGATAATAATTATAAATGGGTTTTTTTATTATTAACAATATTAAAAATATGATTAAACGTTAATTTTATAATGTGCTTGTTTCCTTGTATTTATTCTATTAATATTATTTTCCAATTTATGAATATTAAAAGAGAACACTTTTCCAAATTTGTTATGGGCTTCTTGAAGCTCTGGCAACGTTGTACGAAAACCATAATGATCACACCCTCCGAATTACATAATTGGTGATTTTTATCGACCAGCTGACTTCTTATTGGCAAGCGCGTTTGTATGTTCTTCGCTCTCACTTCGTCAATTGACTGATATTGATTTATCCAGTGGCGTTGGTATTGTCAGTTACCCTTGTAATTTCAGTTTTACTTGGTAAAATAGGTACCGTACGCCATTTGTACGTTTGACAGATATACGCCATGTTTTTCCTCGCCTCTTACCGATGCCGCGTAGCTCCAGATAAACTTGCCAAACTATTTTCGTCACCATAGACGCTAGTGTTTAATTAGCAAGGTCACGCAGGTTGTCTATACATGACCCGATTTTCAGACCAATGTTTCCACCATCTTTTTAGAAACACTTCAAGAACGGATAACTTTCGTTGATTTTGTTCATCTTGGAAAACCCATACTGCACATTAACGTTTATTTCGGGTTCATGAGAGTAAATACTGGATAAATCACAACTGACAATACTGTATATATTTCTTGAGTTCCCTAAGTTGAGCTGGCTTAGAATTTTTTTACACCAATTGACTATAAATTTGTTTTCCGTTCTTCCGTCAACGAGAAATTGATATTTCATTGATTTGTGCTATTTGAAATGCCCAATGATGCTCCAATTTCACGATATGTGATATGTGATATAGGTCTGTTCTCACAAGCATCACAAACAGTCTTTGACAATCCGGACTCGGCGCAAAGACCATAAAACGTTCTCCCGAGAACACTTTAGGGTCTTTGCGCCGAATCCGGTGTAATGATGTAATATGTGTACTCTTGTCGGTTCTTCCAAGGTTAGGCCATAGAGGGTATATAACTAAAAACACAAGTTAACTATATCAACTCAACTTTATTACTCCCTCAAATATATTTCTTGAATATCGAGAATAGCAAAAACGTATTTCCTGTTTGCTAATCGGCACATGCTGCTTACACAGCATTACCCATTTCTCGATATTCAGCATAGACGTATTGACACATACATATAACAAAATAATATTTTATTGCAATCAATTTCCTGATATGAACCTTTGCCACATGAAATGGTACTCGGGTCGCTCACCTTATAAATATAGTTAGTATTGTAATATAAAACTTTTATTTTAAATGAAATATAAATTCTTAATACTATATCATCTCACCGGATTGTCAAAACACTGTCTGTGATGCTTGTGAGAACAGACCTAGCATCGACGATTTCCAAGCTGACTGCCGTTGTTGGTGGACCTGTTCTTGTATCGTCTCTAAGATTAATCCGCCCACGTTTAAATTTTCCATACCTAGGAGAATTTAAGAAATTTGAAAAATTTCCAGTTTTCTAGATATAACTTAAAAAAAGCGGTATAAAACATTGGCGCTAAGTAAAATGAACATGACAGTTGCTTTTGACATTTTATATGTTCACTTAAAAAACAACCCTCGTACATTCTGTATTTTTACTTTCAAACAAACAGACTCATTATATTAAACAACCTCTAAGTTGTTTTGCTGAAATTCCTGAATATTTTTCTCTTTAAACTTTTTAAAATTTGCTTTCAATAATCTGATGCACTTCCCAGCCTTTTCCTTAACATCTCCATTTATCGTCATTTGCTAGCAAAACCCGTGAAACAAAAAACTTTACAATTTTGTAAGTATTTGTCTCTGCAATAAATACATCTTCCACATGATACATTTTACTTTGCTCCTATACAAATTAATTTTTTATGGAAAATAATTCATTGCAATGAACTATATGAAAAGGTAACCGGAACATTTTTTTAGCTCAGTGACGGAATTTGCAGTCACCTCACTAATTAACAATTGGGCTTCGCCATTAAAAAAATCCTTCCTTGTAGCCTTTACGATAATATTTGCAAAGTACATTATTATGTCTTTAATTTCCATTTCTTCGGCCATCTTCGCCTCAATTGCCAGTAATGAGAAGATTTTTTGAAAAATCAAACCACAATAATTTTATATTTTCAATTCAACGTTTCAAGAATAATTTTTTTATAGAATTCTGGTCCCCATCTGACACTACGAAAAAATTTGACAACTAGACAATCAATACTATTTGGAACTAGTCTCCATGATTTGGAAGCTTAAGGCTACGAAAATTGTGCTTGTGAAATCTCGTTATTTGATAGTACTGTATTTTTACATTGTCTCTATATTTCGTATATTTGTATCTACGTGGCAACGCCGCATACACAAGGGTCCTCATATGGTACTGCCGGTATTGTTCGGCAGAATGATGTTGAAGGTCTCAGTGGTAACAAGTACTACATATTTGTAAACGTTAAAATAAATGTTTAGTCCATTAGCTTGTATCATTCAAAAAATCAATTGAACCAGTATATAAGTATAAAATCGAGTGAACAGTTTGTCAACGTGATAGACATCACAAGAGTCAACAGTGCTCTTGCATTATTTAAGGTCCATCCACAGTGGGTCATATCCTTGGTAAAATGAGGAACAAAATATTTTTTTGTATGACATTGTAATAATATTATGGTCTACTATTTTGTGTATTGAAGTGAGTATCGATTAACAATGATTCCAATGATAAATCATAAGAAAACCTGGATAAGAAAATTATGATACTTTCCTGCTATCGCAGGTAATTGTTTTAATTTTCTTCAAAGTTCAATTCACTCGTAGAAGATGGATACAAACGCTGTAGAGATCGTCCCCTTCTTTTCATAATTGCTCAACCTTTTCCAAAGTCCAAGTATTCTTTACACTACTTCTCTTATCTTAAGATTATCGTTTCCTCTGCATCTGACATTAACTAGTTTCGCAAAGCATTCATTCTAAAGCCTTCCCCTTAGCGATTTCCTAAAATTTTGGAAAAACGTAGGATCTCCCACCCATCAACATCAGAAACATAAGAAAGCGGAATTACAACTCGAACTGACCGTTCTCACCACCCTCTCCACCAAGAAGCCGATGGTGGATTAAAATTCATTTTATTCTTCTTAATCCAGAATATTGTTAAATTTCTTGTTAGTAGGTAATGCGGAGGAGGGTGCTTCACTTGGCTTACTATTTATTTTTTTACAGGTAGTTTTTCTGCCTTTTCTCAGCAATCATTTTTCTCTAATTATTCCCAAAAGTTTTTTCGGATTATTCATGTTCATCAGCTAAAAGTTTTCTAGTTGCAAGTTTTGAGTCCCAACGGACATTAGATATATTGTGGTTTGACTTTGAGTTTCATTGAACCCTTTATTTGGATTCTAACCACATTAATTGAGGTATGGATGAACTCTTAGAGTTAAAAGTTTTCTCATTATTTCATTTTTGTTAGGAATAATTATGTGATGTTTGAAATCTTGAGGAAAATCACCATAAATAAGCTTACTTTTTAATTTTGGAGTACTATTTTGGTTTCCAAAAATTTCAAACTCATTTCCATTTGCAATGGAATAATTCCAGTAACTGAAAATCCCGAGGCAGCATTACCGACTGTAGCAACTTGTTTGTCGGCTTCATTAAAAAAAGCAGCCACTTGATATTGTGTTATAGCCATTAGTACAGGGAATGAAGCATTTCACCTGGCAATTTTTTCGTCCAGCATGGATTGACTTGAAATTTCAACAGAAGGTAGGTGATAGCCCAAGGATCAAAATCCATATCGAACCGAAGGGCGCTAAAGCCTTGGGGGTGGTTGCCACCCCATCTCGGGGGTGAAATTTTTTGGAACTTTAGTTCTTTACGCCAGGTTATGTTTGAGCGACCAGGGGTCGCGACGCAAAAGATCTGACCGTTACGCGTTACGTTACGCTACGTTATGTTACATTGCTTCGTTATGTGCCTTGCTTTTGCGTGCTTGTGCCTCCTTAGTCTCTCTCTCGTTTACGAAGCAGCGATTCATAATAATAAATATGCTCCTACCCGGATTCGAACCCGGGCCGCCCGCGTGCAATGCGAGCATTCTAACCACTGAACCACCGATGCTATATTGAAATTCTATGCAAAGCTGGTATTCGCAGTGCTAGTGATCTACTTGAATTTGTTCGGATAAATTTTTACTATTATTTCCATAATTTTTTTTGCGCGATTAAGGGGTCTAGCCACTTTTCGAAATACAGGGTGTTGAAATTTTGAAAACTTGAATGTTTTAATTCGATAACTTTAAAATGGATGGATAAATTGATTTGACATTTGGCAGGTAGTTTTTAAATGTAAAAGGGCATACTTTGAAAGAAATTGTAGTTTGTGCAACTAGTGTGGATGTGATGGCCATATCGCACGAGGACGAAGATGGAGCACGACGCCGTAGGCGGAGTGCTCAATCGTTCAAGTGCGATATGGACAATCCACACGAGTCGAGCAGCATATTTTTTCTACGACCCACTTAGGAAAAAATCTAGAAAATTAAAATTTCCATAAACTGTAATATAACTTCAAATTAAAAATTTAACAATTCAATTTCATGTTTCCACTAATTTTGTTGTAAACGAATGTCCAATTTG
This sequence comes from Galerucella tenella, assembly GCA_910591685.1. NCBI lineage: Eukaryota > Metazoa > Arthropoda > Insecta > Coleoptera > Chrysomelidae > Galerucella > Galerucella tenella. The sequence goes on along the minus strand of CAJUYH010003955.1, from coordinate 23,159 downwards.
TATAATGCTACGGTTTCCTTTTTCAAATATACGATGCTGTTATAAGTAGATGTTGCCAGTCGGACTCCCTCATGGAGGGTACCGTACCATTATCTACAATAATGAATATTCTGCTAAATATTTCAAACGTCTACCTGTTGTCGTTATTAATATCAAACAGAATGATTATTTAAAAATAAAATTAACAATAAAAAAAAATTCCTCACGGGGAATCGAACCCGGGTTTACCGCGTGAGAGTCTGGTGTGCTTACTACTCAACCACCAAAGAATATGTAAATTGTTTATCTATAACGTCAGATGTATTACATAACTTTTGCTTAAAAGGAACTAAAGTTCCTACCGTGTGTCCCGCGACACGTTCTACCTTTTTTATTACATTTTAACCACAAGAATCGATTGAAAAAGTAATTCTGAGCAAAAAATGGTCTATACATTTTTTTTGTAAAATCAATATTCTCAATATTCGCGATTGAAAGTAACGCTTTTTAGAGGAAAAAATCGACGATGTTTTTCGCGGATAACTCGAAAATTATGCATTTTATCAAAAAAACTGTTGAAAGCAAAATTGTAGCTTTTTAAAAAGCAACAAGCAAAACCCTTTTTTATAATTTTTCTAAAACCAATAGGAATCGAGATATGGCCCATCAATGATTAGCTTTTTTTCCAAATGCAAAATGTGATAGATTCAAAGTCAAATACGGGAAAAATGATGCATTTTTCGTAGAAAAATGCATCATCTTTTTCAAAGAGCATAATTAGACCTTTCTTTAAAAAAAAAGGTCTGTAGCATCAAAATTGAGTGAATTATAACAGAAATAATGTCAGTACTGAATTTTTTATACAAAAAAATCGGTGAAAACAACCCCCTAACTACTCCCCTAATTGAAATTGATCTTTGCCCTTGTGCAATTCTCTTTGTACATGTATGGTTAATATGTCCAAGAAGTTTGACCAATTTAAAATTTATAGTTTTCGGAAAATTATGGCTTAAAGTAAAAAGCTATTTTTCATAATTTTGTATTTTTTACCCTTTCTTTCAAAATAACTCCGAAAATATTAGAGGTACAAGCAAAGTTAAAAAACTAAATTGTAGCTTTTTTTATGAAAAAATTTTTCCTGTAAGTAGATTTTTTGTACAGTTAATATTTGACAAGATATAGCCGTTTAAAACGTCTATTTACGCACGAGCACCACCTTTTTTTAGCCATTTAAACTCACCCCATTTGAAAACGAAAGGGTCTGAAGAGATTTAACCTACAGATCCTTGTAGTTCTTGAAAAACCCTAAAAAATCATTTTTGAATAAACTTTTTATCATCAAAAAGAAATACGTTAAAAAACCAACCGATTTTTTTTTCGAAAAATTCCAATAGTATAGTATAGTACACTTGGAAGGATAATAATGTACAAAACCGGTTTATTCGGCAGTGGCGTTTTATATACGAAATGTTTCCTGTTCTTTTTTGAAATACAATAGGAAAGAAACATCTGTTCATATGTCATGGTGTGTGAATGTGTATTTCGTTGGTTTCTCGCCAGTACATTAATTATTTTTCTCTTGGCAAAATATTTTTTTTATATATAACACTACAACACTATAATAACAGTTGATTTTTAAGGGTTGAAAAAGTATAAAATTGTATTTTGAAATGTAACAAATTCATCAATTTACTAATTCAAACCAATTTTCACCTATCTTAAGATTTATAATGCTATTTTTTAATTTTTGACATTTAGGGGTAGTTTTCACCCCTAAGAAACAATCAGGGTTCGTCGGCATGACATGATATATGAAGCAGAGGGTGAGTTGAGCCTAATCCCAAATTTTTATGCAAATCATTCAGAGGCGAAATCATTTTTTGAGGATTCGTGATTTTTTTTACATTAAGCTGTAACAGGGGCTGCTTTTTAAGGGTTGAAATATGATGAAACCAAATCTTACCCATTTTCAGGTTTAAAATGTTATTTTATGATTTTTGACAAATAAGGGTAGTTTTCACCCCTAAAAACCGTTTAGCGCCCTTCGGTTCGATATAGATTTTGAACCTTTGGCTATCACCTACCTCCTGTTGAAATTTCAAGTCAATCCATGCTGGACGAAAAAAATTGCGAGGTTTTACCTTTTTTTGAGCTTCATTCCCTGTACTACATCCCAAGGTGTTGAGTCATCCAACGGTCACACTCGATGATAGACTTGGCCTTAGAGGGCCAAAAAAACTCCTGTCTAATAGTTGGACTTTGTGGCTGCTGTGCTGAAATGCCTTGTTCTCTGCAAGATTCCGAAATCAGATAGCATGCCAACACATCCGGTGTGCCCTGCATGAAGGAGCTCACCCTTCATCCTTTTTATCGGAAAAATGAAGGCAAGTGGTATAAACTAACCAGTGACGGACATGCAACAAACGCTATTGTAACTGCAGAGAGAGGCATCTCTGCAGATACAACTTTTTCTACCACTTTTTTTCCTTCCACGGATACGACTCTGGGTGGGAACCGTACTCATCCCAGTTTCATCTATGTTAAAGATGCTATTCAGGTTAAACTTGTATTTTTCATAGAGTTTCCTTAAGTTACCAAAGAATCTGTCAACTAGCACTTTAATGAAACCAATTGCCGTTGCAAGACTTGCTGGAATTGATTGACGTAATAGCAGTCTCTCGATTGACAAGTCTCCGCAATGAGTGAATTGTGATTCCCTAAAAAAAATGTCCATGTTCAAACAATATCCAACGATCTTATTTTCTTGAAAACTTGTAAGAGTATGCATAAAACAGTCTGTGAAGGCAGTCTTTTCCTAGGTGCACTTTTGATGATCCCAACTCTATCAGCGGCTACTGGTTGACGCACACCTTGTTCCATAAACTTTTTTGCCTCATCTATTTGTTCTTGGGTGACTAGCCGCTTATCTGGATTTTTCTTCTATAGTTACGAGGCGTTCTCCTGAAAAAAAACTCTGGGTAAATATGCGAAAGCGTACACTTAACCGCTCACACTTACTCCAACAACGAATAATTTTAAAAAGCTTCAAATTCAAAGTTATACAAACAACGTGCAAAATATGTTCAGATATGATATTAAACTTCAATGCATATAAATCTCAGAAAATGTGTACTGTCGTTACGTTTGTTAATCCACACCGAGAAGCAGACACTAATTGTTTGTCGAAAATTTTAGCAAAATGGCCGATACATTATATTGTTACAGTTGCCGACAATTTACCATCCATCTTTATAATTATAATAATCTGAAATAACATCATAGTTTTCCAAAAATATGCAATACTTAAATATGAATACAATTGCTTACCCTAGGTATAGTCGGAAGATCTCAATTCAAATTTTAAATGTCAGATTCAATTCACTAAGAAATGTCAGTCACTCACCGCCAACTTATACTTATGCACCGTATTATTTTCCAGTACTCAATAATTATCAACCAATAATTATTAGGTTACTTCACCATAGGTTTCAATCTCTGATTTATAAAAAAAAACTTATTTAATATCCGTTTATTATACCTATATTTTTATAAGACTAGATACCTATAACTACATACATATTGGAACTTTTCCTTCACGCAAATAATATAAGTCTATTCAGAAACTTTGTTTTTAAAAACTTTATTTTTATTTATTGTCAAACATACAATATCAAGCTGTAGACTAAGACTGAATAAAAAATGTACAAAAGGAAGGTTCTATGGGAAATGCCGAGTTGGCATCTTCTTTAGCAACAGTTACAGGTTCTAAGAATAAAAGATAATAAAATATATAATATAGCAAGAATAGTTAAAGATAAGCAGAAATGATTATGTAATTCGCACTAGTGCGTAAAATAAAGTTTTACGCACTCGAAAGTGTGTCTAAAGTACGTACTTTACATACGGTAGCAGAAAATAATTTATTTTTTCACCGATCGTGGAAAAAGTGACACTATTTTGACCAGTTTTCTATGCGCAAAGCTCATCATTCCAGAATAGTGGGCAGCTGCTAAGCTCCAATTTTGCTGGAGACTGGTATTACCCTTAACGTTCGAGATGCTTATGAACGAAATGTCAAAAGTGACATTTATACTTCTCGATCAGTTTAAAATATAATTTGCATTTAGGTGAAATTGTTTTTATGCTATTCATTACTTTTTATATTGTTCTGTTCGGTTCTGTTCAGTGAAAAAATATAAATCTTCTTATTTGTTTTGTTCCTTTTGTGTAATGAATAAAGTAATATATTATTTGGGACCACTTAAATGTATGTAAGGCTAAGACGTCGGTAAGTAATTTACTTACCGACGTGTGAACGGTACGTAAATCACTTACCGACGTCACGTGTTAGACTTAGAAACCAATAAACACAACCTACCGTCCTGACAACCGATGCTGTAGATCGATCGCGCAAAAATATTCTTACCGCACCGCTGCAACGTACGGTAATGTTACAAATGGATAATTACAATAAATTGAAACAAAGTATGGTTCTAATTTTTATATTGATAATGTTGTTATAAAAGAAACATCTAATTTATAACGATATTCTAGAACACAAATTAATTGTTGTTAATATTTACATTTATTGTACAGTTTGTATAATTTGTAAATTTACTGGAGGGCAACGAGAATTTATAGACGTTGATAATTATACAATATACTATTTTATATTCATAAAATTCTTGAGAACTTTCTCCTATATTGGTAGTAATCACATTTTTACATTTCTTCATCGCTTCTCCTTTTGTAGCATGAACCTATGCTATTGAACATTCTACTTTTGAATTTTTGAGCCATTATGGTCTTTGCCATAATTTTTTCTCAATCAATTTTTTTCCGCTACAACCAAGTCTGCTAGATTAATTTCTCCTGTTGCATGTTAGTACTGGTTCATTGCACTGTATTTTCTAATCTCTTTTATACTGTTTCCAACAAGAGTATTCCAAAAACCTTTCGTTTTTATCTTCTACTTCTTCAACAATCTCTGCTAATCTTACTCATCTTAAAGCAGCTATCAATTCTAATTTTTTTTGAAAATTAGATTTCGGAATATTGCAAAACCTCAAGAACTTCATATTATTGATTCCTGAAACTAATACAATTTTGTTTTGAAAATTTCACACCACTTTTTTTAAACAAAAAGATTTCCGGAAATCTTTTCGAGGCGCCACGATATTTAAGTGGAAGTTTTTTTACAGTTGAAAAGGTGAACATATGATCTACAACCATTAAATAATGTAGATATACCTGTCAATAAAGCAAAATTTCTTCGACTAATAATTGACTTGACTTTTTCCCTATACCCTTCAAATGTGAAAAACAATTTCATCATCAACAATTGATTATAGCGTACCTGTTTATAACGCCAAGCGAATGTGCAAAAAACATTTTCAATTTTTTCTTTGGAGGCTCCAAATTGGAGCCCTATAGCTCATTAACAGAGGGAGTGAGGATAAAATTTTTGAAGTACTAATATTATTGTCAGCCCATTTATACTATACTAGCTCCTGGAACACCTTGTATATCTAAAAAAGAACTCTTCCGTATTTTAAATTAAGATTTATTGGATGATCCAATGAAAATATATTGTAAATCATCTTGCCCATTTATTTTCAATAAGATACGTTTCTGCGGCACCCTTAACAAGCCTCATGATAATAAATCGTTGTATCATATTTCGACGATACTTTGTCGTTTTTGATTTGAGAAGAAAATGATGAGTGGAAATATATAAATTGATTATTTTGATAATCTCAGATTGATATATTGGACGTAATTTTACACAAAATGTCTTTTAACCGTTCTCTATTGAATGCTTCCACCGAATAGGGAGGAAAATGAAGATTGGTTGAAAATAGTGTTTATTCGCCACAAACAGAACTAAAATTTTTGTTCCAGCGGAGGTTTGATCCAACAACGCATAAACCGCTAAATAACCATGATTTAAATAGATACGGTTCAAAAACCAGCTCGCTGCGTATTAGTATCCTACTCCCCTAGCAATCCGCGGGGTCCAATCTACAGGATAGTGCTATTGGGTTTACTGTCCACACTTCTAACCCTTTCCGTAACGTAAAATCTACAGGTGACTTGGAAAATTAACTAGATTGTCACACACAAATGCTGGTTACCTATTTCTCTACCTCAAACCTACTTTCGTCACGAGCCGCCGTTAGAACGCCCCACAACATGGAAGTATGTATAACTTGCAGATTATTAGAGAGGTGAGCAAGAGATTGAGCTCGACTGTTGACTTGACGTCATGTCCTCTTAAGCCTTCTTATTCTAGTGGTGTTGAGTGCTTCCTCATCACAAGTATATAGATCATCTGCATACCCATATGACAGAGTTATTGCCCCTCATGACTTTGCCTGAGACTAATCATTTCCTGGTTTTGGGCTCTTCTTCGAGCAGCTGGAATGTGTTCAGTTGCCAGTGATGCGGTGGTAAGTACTGGAGGTAGATTTATTTTTACTGCTACAGATGCAGATGCAAATTCAGATGAAGATGTTATGGGTTACTACTTTTTTAGCTACACCGTTTTATCGCATGAGCTATCGGAATTGGATGTTAACATATAGTTCCTTCCCTGCCTTTACAGAATCTTGCAGATGCTTGCAGTAGAATCTCCATCTTCTTGCTATCATATTCAACTGGGTTGTTTCAATATCTCCACTCTCCAGGTAGAGGTATGCCAGCTTCTTCAGTAAATGTTTATCCATTCCCAGCACAATGGTTGTCCCCTGTGGCTCACGACCATCCTAAGATTCATTATTTCTCTGTTTTCAAACCAATGTTGTGGGTTTTCAGATGCTGCAGGATCTGTAGCTTTTAGCAGGTCGTCTACTTCAAGGCATGCTTCTTCACACTCGAGTGCTTCGCGAAAAGCCACGATTTCCAAACCCCCTTGAATGTAAGTGCCCGCGAATTTCGGCACAGTCCTAGTAGGACAGTTACAGATTTCTCTGGTTGAGGCCAGTTGTACCTACCGGTTAGTTCAGCTGAGAGTTCCGTTCCAGAATGGTTCCCGGAGATTATCACAATTTTTATGGAGGTATAAGTCTGCTTATAGATTACCCTGGATGTAGTACCTTTGCAGGCTCCTTCTTTTTCCTCTTTCCCTGGTTTGCAGGAGAGGGGGTACTGGTTTCAGAGCGAATTATTTTACCTTGCTCCTTTGCTTGCGGCTCTTAAGAAGTCGATGCTGCTGCTGGGGCATTTTGACCAGAGTTTTATTCGCAATAAAACCGTGATTTCTACACTACACTGGCTTTGGCTGCCACAATCGCACGTTTGTAACGCTGTGCTTCCGGGAGATAGAGTGTGTTTAGGCTAACACTGCCTATGCAGACAATCTCCTCACTACCAGTGAGGAGATTGTCTTGTGGGCTTTTATTTCCTGTTCCCTTCGTATCCTAGGGTCCTCTGAAGCAGTTTCACGATCAGATATTAATTTGGAGGATGATGTTATTGCTGCCTCAATATCCATAGTTTGTTTTCAGTAGTAGTCATGCGAGTACCACAAGTAGCTAGAGTTGCGTATGTAACACATGTAGGAAAACTACATGTTAGAGGATTTTGTCTGAAGCCCAAAGTATAGTGCTACGGATCGGGAAGTGCTAGGTCAACCTGATGGCTTAGGCTCACGATATTGAAAGTCTCCTAATGTAACCACTGACCTTTCATACTTCAGGATGTAGGATTAGGTAATTTATGGCTTCTATCACCACATGGTCCAGACGAAGACAACAATCCCATCCTCCTGACTACTGAATACCCTATATAGTTGAAGGAGTCGCTGCAATACCAAGCTGTTAAGGTTTGTGCCATGAACTGGTTTGTATTGCAGAGAATTTTCAGAAGTTTATGTTTTATGTTCACATAACATAAGAGTCCTACCTGAATATAAACATCTAAAAGTAAAAAATTTTTCTGGCGATATATTCTAATTTAAGACCTCTTGATGTAATACAACAAAGAATTCTAAAAATCATTTATGGTAAAAAATGTACGTACTCTTCGAATAGGTTATTTGAAGACACTGGTTTAATGGGCTTAAGGCAATTATATATGTACCAGATTATAATTTACACTCATAAAAATAGGAATCTACTAGAGAAAGTGAAACATAACTACAGTACAAGTTATAAAGAAAAAGGCAGCGTTACTGTCTTCGTTCTATATAAAAATATCAGTTACAGATGCTTTTCTAACATTGTATTAAAAGTATACAATTACTTACCTGACATGTATAAACAATATTTAAACAGAATTAATTCTACAACTATGATAAAATCATTATTCAAACAATACATAATTCTTCTCGGAAGGTATGACATAAAACAGGCAATTGAGAATTGAAAAATTTTAAAAAGAGAGGTAACATCTGCTCTTGGCGTCTTTTTGAAAAATTCATCTTCACAAAATTTCCCAAATATATGTGTCTATAGAAAACTGATTAAAAACATTTACATTGATATATCAACACAAAATAGGTGCTTGCGACGGAAAAAAATTTAATATGAAAGTGTAATGCCCATACACAACAGAAATTTTTTTTTTTTGGGCTAATAATATTTTCCTTTAATTTTGGCATATTCAGAATTACACACATTGTATATTTGATGTAAAGTTATTTGATTCAAAATAAACATTATTATTATTATTTATTTGTTAACCAGTTCTTCCTGCTCTGTCTTAGTCATCCGATTCCCGTACTTGGACGTTTCTCTAGTCGCTACAAAGCTACAAAGCTGGTCCAACCCTGTTGCATCTGAGGGATGGAAAAAAATTATTAGAGAAGCGTTGTATCCAGCATTCAGGAGATTATACCGAAGAATGAAAGCAATTTTAGAAATATAGATATTGCATACTGGAGGATTGTAATAATTATAAAGAGAAATCTGATATATTTCGACCATAAATAAGTAACATCTAACTTCACCCTCGCATTCAATAATCCTTTATAGATAAGAGGTTTCATGTTACGCAGAAAGTTGAAGTTAAATTATAGCTTGACATGACATTTCAACATAACAGACATAATATATAAATAATATATAGACGTCGACGCCGACCTATTTCTCCTCCTCAATCCAATAACTCATTTCGACGTGGTGAATATCTCCAAGCTGAAGTAATTTGAATCTATAAGGTGGCGTAATATGCGTAAGTTATCGACATCTGATTGGAATTCCGTTAATAGAAATATAAGGAACTATATTATTTCGAATTTAATTCAACATATTCAGACCAACAAGACGGAGGTTTATAGCAAAACGATGAGAGTTTGAAATTTTTGTCACGGTAGTAATACGGCAAAAGTAACAGTCAACTTAAATGCTTCAGTAACAACAGCATTAAAAGGAATTAATGAACCTGATTTGAATAATTGTGCATGTGTAGCCATAAAATGGTGTTTCCTAAAATGACAGTGGCCAGTCAGAAATCCTACTGTTGAACGTAGGTTTTTCCTGGCCATCGCCAAATATTTCTTCGGTGCTAGCTTCCCAGGGTCGCCCAGGGTGATCCTAGCAAGACTGCATTCTTCGATTCCATCCCATCTCTTGAGGGATTGAGCATGGGTGTAACGTTTGGCTAGTTCCTCAATTGTCGAAGTCGTTATGCTGTAGGTGTCACTGGGTCCTGAAATTTTTAGTCCAGCCGCTTCCCTGGCTGAAGAATCGGCAATGCGATTACATTTACTCCTGTCGTGCCCTTCAACCCACCTCAGGATAATATTGTTATCTGCTGATGAGTTAGCTAAATCTTCGCCCAGGGTGATTCTGGCAAGACTGCATCCTCTGATTAGGCGTTAGCTAAATCTTGGTGGCACTCTAGTACGAGCCCAGATATAACACGTTGTCTGCTCAAGGCTAATAAGGCTTGTCTACTACCAGTGCAGATTGTTATGTTTTTGCCAGGGATTCCTCTTCTGGTTAGTTCTTTTGCGGCAATTGAGATACCAGCCAGTTCTGTTTGAACCACTCTGGTATTGTTTTCCATTCCCCACTTTATCTTTAGGCTTAGTGCTCTGGAGTAAACTCCACATCCTTCTTTAATTTTTGAGTCATCTGTATATATGCGTATTGCATTTGCTCACTTACCTGACTCTGTGTTCTGTTTTATTTGTATTTTGTGGGGTTCATTAAACACAATCCTGGGTTCAATTGCATCATTGGCTGCCTGCAGCAATGGTAGCGCAGTGAGCGCTTCTTGCCATAGGCTTAGCCTCAACTGGCCCACTCTTACTTCAGGGTTCACACCAGCCGTGCGCAATCGTACCATTGCCATTGAAGCAACCTCCTTGACGTACAAGTCCAGAGGGATCAGACCAGTAATTAGTTCCATTTCCGCGGTTGGTGTTGTTCTCCTGTGATGTTGAAATAGGCCTTTCTTTGTATTTTATTACCTATTATTTATTTGAAATAATAAGGCAAGATAAATTGCAACGGCGACTCAATGTGGAGGAGAGCACCTCAGGTGTGAATTCGGAGACCAAACTAATATCAGTTAGGGGAGTATTCTTACCGGTTCGCGGGTAATCCTACTTTATTTAAGTTATTAAAGTTATATTGAAGTTAATGAGATAATAGATGAAGTTAAGGAACCAAATGAATTTAATAAGTTGATAAATCAAGTTAAGGAATGTAATTGAAGTTAATCAAGAAAGGTAAGTGGGCGCCACCCTGAATAATATTAGTCGACTTGTTTTTCACCTCACAACTCTCTATCAACAAACCTGGAAATGCTGGAAGGGAATGAACAACGTTGTTAAATTTACAAGTTGTATAATGAATTTAAAACTAATATCACAGTGAATGAATGTTGTTTACTGTTTTACGTTGTTTTACTTTCCTTAGTTTCTTCGGACAGGTCCTAGGTGTCTGATGTTAATCTACCTCATAGAAACTACTTCGTCCGGAATGTCACGTATACATTGGCAGGTACAAAGTGCTAGGAAAGATACAGTGTATCAGCAATAGTTACAATTTTTGATGTTAAATTCAGGATATCTGCAGTAATTCGGTTCACAATTGGTTCCACAAAAAAATCATTTAAGAACGTGGTTCATAAAAAAATATCCTGTATTTTACTATTAAAAAAAACAAAAGAAGCAAGCATATTTTAAAGACTTCAACTATATACATGTGAACCTTTTATCAACTGTATAAGAAAAACTATATGTATCTGGCGCTTATCACTAGGAGGAAAAAATATAAAATCAGAAATGAAAAGCATAGATATACGTAGATGCAACTTACCATTCACTTGAATGCACTTTGAAAAAAGTGTTTGAGGTAAACCTCTTATAAGAAATTAAAATTAACCTTATCGGTTCATGGTTCACAGGAGAAAGAAAGCTTATTTTTACTACTGGCTATTAAATTAAATCATGCGATGAGCAATGGACATACGTTGCGTATCTCTTTCCTGTTCACATGCTCCGCTTCGAGAAAGAATTTACATATTGGTAGTGTGTTCTTAATTTCTCTCTATAGGAGAGAAGAATTGAAATATTTGACCAATATCAGTGTATACTGATCCTCACCAACGAAGATTATCCGTCGCACATTAATTTTAAAATTTTGCCTTCCAGCAGTGATCGATGCTACAGGTTCTCGACGAGAATCACATGTTGGTGAGGAAAAAGGACTGGCTACTCGCCGTCCGGCAGATATTCAAATATTCCAATGATAGTGGCCAAATATAACGTTACAATTTGATATAATTTTTGGATGGGCGTTGCTTGTAGAACCTTCGGTCCCCATGCAATTGCTCCATACGTTAACATGGGTCTTATAATTGCAGTGTGGATCCAGGTGACCACACGGGGTGATAGACCACATGTGCGTCCTACTGTACTCCGACATTGCTCATAAGCCACATATGCTCTTTTTGCTCTGCTGTGTAGGTGAAAGTTTCATGTTAGTTTCCTGTCGAGGGTAATACCAAGGTCCTCCACCTCCACCTCTTCCAAGAGGTTTAGTTTGCTTTTAAAAATTTCTGGAGGTTTCAAACCCGATAAACTTCTTTTCCTGGTGAAAAGGACCATCTCATTCTTCCTGGGATTGATCGACCGTGAGTGTTCCTTACACCATGTTTCTATTAATTTAAGCCCATCCTGCGCTCTATCGTACAGTGTGTTCACAAATTTGCCAGTCTGCAAGATAACTATGACATTGTCATCTGCGTATGCTATTGTGTAGAATCCATTGTTGTTAAGGTGATTAATCAGGGTATCCAGAACTATGTTTCACAGAAGTGGTGATAAGACTCCTCCTTGTGGACATCCCCTCATGACCGGTTCTCTTACTGTGATGTCTTCTACATTGATACTTATTGATCTACTAGAGAGAATCTTGAGTATCCATTCTCCCACTACAGGTACATTCCTGGAGTTGAGTTGCTGGATAATTGTTGGAAACGTTGTTTTATCAAACGCTCCCTCGATATCTATGAATATACCCATTGTTGTCCAATGATCTTACGATTCTGCCAACCACTTGGTGAAGGGCCGAATCAGTGGACCTTCCTGGAGTATATGCATGCTGATTTGGATGAAGTGGATCGTGAACTAGCACTTCATCTCTTATATACCGCTCTCATAACTTCTCCATCGTTTAAAAAAAGACAATGTGAGACTAATTGGTCGAAGTGCTTTAGGTAAGGTGTAGTCCGTCCTACCTGGTTTGGGTATAAATACCACTCGCACTTCTCTCCACTTACTGGGAATATACCTCAGAGCTAGAGAGGCTCGTAAAATTCCAACCAGGTGCGGCATGAGAATATCCATTCTCCATTGAAGTAGGGCTGGTCTTATTCCGTCAGGTCCTGGTGACTTGAAGGGGGAAAAGCCCGATATGGCCCACCCTATCTTGTCCTCATCAATTACTGCACTAGCAGATTGCCAGTCGTATTGTGATGGTGTTATTGGTACTTCCGTCCAGATCGAAGTTCCAGGAAAGACGTAACCTGGGAAGTGAGTTTCTATAAGAATCTCTGCTCTCTCTTGGAGGTTGGCGGCTTTGTCGCCATTTCCCTTGTCAGGATGCCGATACTCTTATGGTGGTCGTTTGAGAGTGCTTTCTGTAGCCTAGAAATTTGTGGACTGCTCTCCAGGCTTCTCTTTGCTTTCGTCTGCAGACTTTTTTGAACTTCTTGAGGCTGGCGTTATATATAACCCAGTCCTCTTTGAGGACTGGGACTGGGGACTGGACATTCCGCCTTAACCGCAGTAATGTCTGAGGTGCAGAATTGCGCCATAGGAAAGGCTCCGTATTTCCTTGGGACGTACACAGCTGTCCTAGGTTGCTGATTGCTTGGTAGGCTAAAAATTTGACCTGTTAGGCTACTGAAACCAGTAATTTTGGTTTTTATTATCCAAAGCTCCTGGATCAGAGCTATTGCATCCTCCAATATATCAAGGTGGCGACATGGTGTTGCCGTTGCCGCCTTTTTGTGTTGGAGGTTGCATTGTATAATATTTACCTTTTTTCCAACGTCCTTGACCATGAGAAGGTTGAATGGTATTAAATTAAGAGGTCCACCCGCTCCTCCGCTAGGGGAGAGATGACCTCGCTGTGTTCTGGTGCCTCCTCCGTCGGGTCATCGACTGCTTCGACGTCCTTTCCGGGACCCATGGTGGCCTTGTGGTCAATATCCACTTTAGGTGGCTTCCTTTTTCGTTACCCTAATAGTCAATGAGGTGGTGGTATACCTCATCCCTATCGACTTCTTATTGAGGACAGCCATATCCTCGTCTCCAATCCCGAAGACGAAGAGGTGTCCTTGTGGGTTCACCTTCACCTCATGGAGAAACGTGCACCATCTTGCCACCGTTAGACCTGGGTTCTGCGCCCTAAGCCGACCAAGCACTTTCTCCTTTTCACCGGATATCATCTTGTGGACGTCTTCCGGGATCCAGAGCGAGAACTTGTTAAGCTTAGGGAGCCCATCCACACGGACGACTGCCAGTGATGCCTCCTTCCACAGCTTGAGGCTTTTTGTGGCTTTTTTCAGAAACTCTAGCGTCCCGTCATCATCGCAGGTTACTCTGATGATTTCACCGGAGTGTGTCCACGACTTAAACGTGGGCGCTTTGCTGTCGCTGCTGGAGGCGGAGAAGATGAATTTGTCCAGCTCCTTCTGCAGTTGGTTTCCGATGATTACTCCCGTTTTGCGGTAACCTCACCGTACGGGTTAGTCTCATCTATAATAGCAACCTTGAGGTGTATCAAGGCGGCATCCGCTAAGGTTTTGGAAGGTGCGACGACGTTTCTGTCGCTGCCTGGCTTCTTCAGCCTTCTAGCCTCCGTGGGGGTGCTCAAGTGAGAGCGCTTAACTGCAGGGCAGCCGGTTCCTTGCCTTCATTCAAGGTGAAGCTCTTGGCGCCCGCCGCAGGAAGTGTCTTTGCTGTTGGAGGTGGAGTGGAGGAGGAGGGTGCGCTTGTGGTTACTGCCACTCCTAATTCCTCAGCTCTCTTCCTTCTTTTGGCTTCGGTGCCGCAGATACGTTTTCGCGTTGGCCTTTGAGTTATACATCACGAGGTGATCTAGCATGTCCAGCCTCATTCTGAGCAGTTTTTCGGGGTGGACATTCCTGTTCATCCCCAGCTACTGCCTTTGATTGAGGTGAGCACTTCTGTCCAGCCTCGGGATTTGTTTTAGTTTTTTGTGCTTTTTTATGTGTGTTCCCACGAGTAGTAGAGGGAAGTGTAGGTCACCTCTGGCAGAGCCCCGCATTACCAGAGGAAGGCTAATTACAATGGGGTTCCGCCCGGCGACTCAGTCCCTTGGCCGTTCCCGCCCGTTAGATAACCCAGTCCAAGTGATATAGCACCGATTTGATTCGTCTGAATAATAATAACTTTAAAAACCCCGCACTCTGAAATTCTCGAAAGATGAGAAACCTTTTTCTTTGTCAGCTTAATTCTTGTTAAGCATTTCCTGCTTTAAATTTTCCACTTAACTTTCCCGATCGGTGATAGGATTATAATTTGGTGATATCCTTGAACCGAAAAGAGACTCGTTGGAAAACTAATTTCCGACAAATTTAAAAAAAAACATTGAAGTAATTTAATAATAGAGTTTTAATGTTACACGATCGTGAAGTTTGTTCTCGATAGAAAATACCATTTTGTTAGAGTTTCAAGAGCAGAGGGAAACTTTTTAACCTAATGTGGATGTTGATTATTTTTTGAAAAGTGTCTTTAAACGTACATCAGTTCCTACCATAGCTGCAAATATTATTATTTTAAATATGTCCGTAGCATTAAATATAATGTATTTTAAATTTCGTTCAGAACTGCACGCTTAAGCGTCATTACTGATCACCAAATCACTGTTAGATACTATATTTCCAGAGTATGCTAAAATTTATGAGTATGAGCTTCGACAAATATAACAGTTTGACAGTCCAAGCCTTAGGTACTATATAATTATTCAGATGACACCGGCCTATTAAGGGTCATGCCTTCTATAGTCTATCTCTTGTTTGGAGATATTTTTCTAAGCATGTATAAACATTTTCAAAACTGTTGAATTATGCCTAAAGTGAACGTATCTATTTAATATTTGCTTGGCAAAACTTAATAAGATACTAGGGGCAGGTTCTGCTGAAATAAAACTACTTAGCGCACTTCTCTGACAAGGAAGTTTTCCGTTTCATTGCCTTCCATATCAGAATGGTCAGGGATCCAATATAGAGTAGTATAGTGAGTCGTTATATTGAAGATAGTCTTTTTGGCACTGATTCCAGCATCGACGTTACGATGAGAGTGATTTCAAAGCCACCTGGCTTTCCGAGAAAATGTTCTTTATTTTATGTGTGGAATGGCTGTCTTCCAATATCTCCACATATAAATAAATAGCGTCAATTTCCTCCATACATACTGTTGAAGTGCAAATTTTGTCGATCAAAATTTAAACGAGATTATAAAATAATTTTTGATAATTTTTGATCTTCACGCAAATAACACCTTTTATTTTCAATGAGTAATATTCATTATTAAGAAACAATTATGACGTGGTTCAATATCTAGAACAGGAAATCTAAAAAATTTGTATAATTTGTATATTCAATTGACGTACCCATTTAATAGTCCAATAAATGAAGGCGAAAAATACCGTCAACATGGGCATCTGGTCCAGCAAGGAAATTTTTTTTTTAATTTGCAGGTAATAGTGGGTACATTAAACCCCGAAAATGTCAGGTGCCTGAAATTTGTGGGAGGGTCGGAAAATGGCTCTAGAGATCCCGAAAATCCGTTTTTCGCCGATATCTCCCGAACTACGATCCCTAGAGAATGAAGAGCAGTTCATTACCTACAAAAGTTGTCTCCGCAATTTCTTTCGTTACACCAATATTTTTTGCAAAAATGGTGGTTGAAAAGTTCGCAGTTTTCTGAAACTTAAAAACTGGCGCTTCTAGCCCAAAATCTGGGATGAGGGACCCTGAAAATACACCAATTTCTTTGTTTGGGCCTCCAGGCATCTATGGCAGATGGCGCCACCTTGCATTTTCGCAATCGCGAAATAAGGCCATGAAAAGAAACATGAAAATGATCGATCTCTTACCCACTCTCGGGGTTAAAAAGTTATCGCTTTCTTTAAAATTGAGACCCTGGCCTGCTTTTATTGGACAGACCAATCCTAGGAATGATTGTGTGCGAAAAGGATTGAAAGTAGACGCTAAAATTGCGAAAATAACTTTCCCATTCTTCATTACCGAATACCTCTTCCTACACAAGCGATGAACTTTCACAGACGGTACCTTCTCCAGGAACAAATGGTGGTTGTCTTTCCTGGTCTTGCTAACATTTATTAGGGTTTCTAGTCTTCGGGTAACCGTTGTAACGTCTTCAGTCAGAGCTTGATCACAAATAAAACACACGGACGTACTAGAATCCTCTGCGACTTCCATTTTTCTACAGGAATGAACAATATTCATCAAATCATTAGATGTCATTTCACTCACAACCATATTAATTATAAAAATGAAACCTCACCGTGTGCTAAAAAAAAAGCTCAAGAATTTTCAATATTTCCCTGTGTTTTTTATCAATAAAAATTTCAAAATTTATTATTTAATAATAACAATAAAATTAATAATGACTTGAATTTCACTTTTTACACTGGAATACTACTAATTTATTCTTGAAAAATCACGGAAGAGATAGTGTTTACATGTAAAATTGTCAGTTGTTGACAAACAATGCAGCAGAAAGCATCCACGTGTACACGCACTATAGCAGACGCCGACGACCACACTATAGATGGGCGGCGTGGCGGCGTGCGAGAATAAAATGAGGCATCCATTACAACAAATTTAGAGACAAATTTCTTTTTAATGCATAAAATAAAATACTTGATACACATATCAAAAGAAAGATCAGAATGTGACCTTTCATCGGGTATGATGCTTGACCGGGAAAAATTTTCCTGTGAAGAGAAAAAACTGCTCGAAAAAACTCAGAAAACTGGAAATTTCCCCGATTTTCCTGAAAATCCAGGGGTCTGAGCCAAAAAAATCATACCATCGGCAAGAGGATATTCTAACCTTTCTCCCAATATCAATTATAAGCGGGTTTGACAGTTAATCATCGAGAAATTCCCGATAAATCAGAGCGCTCGGGAAAACTCCAGAAATCCACAAAAATCGCCTCTTAGAAAACACATTATTCAAAAAAAATACGGGCGAATTATTGGTAGCATTGTTTCGGGATAAATAAAGCACCCACCAAAGAACCATTATCCAATAGGATTGGCTGGAATAACTCTTAATAAAAATAATATGAATAAATCCATGGAGGCATTGAAAAATCTAGCAAGGACGAATTTTGGCTTGGTTTTCCAATGACCCAGGAGCACGAATTGAGTGGATAAAAACACGCCTCAGTAGCCACAGATCCCTTCTTTCACCCGCACTTTGATTCATTAAAAAACATTGATTTTAATGCTAGTTATTAAAAAAAGTAATTTGCTTGGGGACGTCATGCCCTCAGAGCGTGCTCTCTATAAGCCAGCCTAGAGCTCAATTTTGGGTCGGCGTTCGGGACATTTATCTCGAAAACTATCTAAGTTTCCGAAAAAATGCTGAGGATCATTTTTGTGGGTAAGGAACTGCTCTTTATTTTCCGTCTCCACAAAAATTCTCCAGTGGTCAAATCTCGGCAGATATCGTGGGAAAACGGATTTTCAGGAATTTCAGAGTCATTTTCCCACCCTTCACAATGGTCAGGTACCTGACATTTTGGGAATTTAATATGCCTACCATAACCTGCAAATTAAAAAAATAGCTTTTGCTGGACCAGTTGCCTTCTGGACTATAAACAATATGGCATCTTGAAGTACACACCAATATTACAGAGCAAGCACGCAAATAAAATGTTCAGAATATTAAAGCACTTTTTCACAAAAGTAGTAGGTGCCTACTACTAGTCCAGGGCATTTAGAACCAAACCACCCGAATAGAGGAAATTTTGGAGCACAACAGATATCGACTTGCGGTTTTCTGCATTGTGTTCGGGAAGGTCCCGGAAAAGACTGAGAAAAATGTGGGTTAGAACTTTTTCGAAAAACGCCTTCTGGGCCGGGAAATGCATTTCCAATTGCATCATCACTTGCACCATCATGGGAATAACGATTGGAAACTCGCAAAAATCGCTCGTAACTCGTTACTTGGGCATTGGAATTACCCGGGGTACGCGGGGGCTGGATTGGGGGAGGAATGGCAGCGTGCATGAAAATCGCTCCAAACTCGTTATTTGGGGGTTTTCGGGGAATTCAATTCTGGAATTAGAATTACCCAGGGGCGCTGAGGGGGGCCTCTGTAGGGGTATCCGGGGGGTCATTCTGAAGAGGCGCCCCTAAGCACCCCGGGTAATTCCAATGCCAGAATTGAATTCAGCATACCCGAAAACCCCCGAGTTACTTGGAGCGAGTTTCATGCACACTGCCATTCCTCCCCCAATCCACCCCCGTGCACCCTCGGTAATTTGTCCGAGTAACGATTTCCGAGCAATTTTTCCGAGTTTCCAATCGTTCCCATAATGGTACAAGTGATGATGCAATTGGAATATGCATTTTTCGGCCCAGAAGGTGTTTTTTCAAAAAAGTGCTAACCCACATTTCTCCCAGTCTTTTCTGGGACCTTCCTGAACACAATACAGAAAACCGTATCTCGATATCTGTTGTGCTCCAAACTTTCCCCTTTTTTTCCTAAATGCCCTGGACTATACATCCTAAATTACATTAGAGTGAAAAATCCTATAACAAGCGATGATAAATCATGTGATAATAGTTATTTATGATACAAGTGCGTTTTTCGCAACGAGTGCGCGAAAGTACTTCACGCACGAGTGTCATACAAAACTTTATCTACGTCCGCATAAAGAAAAAATAAAAAAATGTGCTCTGAAGGGGTTGAAAAACATAAAAATAAATTTTTTATAAACAATTATATTCACAACGAATTCTAGTTTCAGGTGGTGTGCAATCCGAAGAAATGCATTCTTCTCGAGGTTCTTTCATTTAAAATGAGTGTAATTAAAATTTTAAATTTAACAGAAAATATTTTCCACAATGTCTGACACTTCTGTCAAATTTACTGACAACACAAAAGTTTATACAACAAACGACTAAATTCAAGGCAACTAGATAATTACGTAGCTAAAAAGGAGTGTTAAAATGAAAACACTATTTAAAAATCATTGTTTATTTACGCACGCTTTTTAACTTATGTATAATGTATGATTTTACACATATTTTTGGTTCGTAAATGCCTAATTTTGAAGGTGGTCTTTACAGAAAGGCCAATGAGTCGATTAAATAAAAATAAATAAATTCAAAAATGACAACGACTAACCTAAAATTAAAACAATATTCAAAATGATAAGTCTCGTGTAGTGGGGTTTGTTAATTCAGTTGCAGCGCACAAACTTTGTTCCCGTTCCTTCCATATGTTTTAAAACCGCTCTTATTTATTTCTCTATGGTTACCTCCAACCCGCGATATAAGCTGAATGTAAGCCAAGCTGATGTAAAATTGAAATTAATAAAACTGTTTACAGTCCACTGAGAACTATGCTACTAGACGTGTGGCTATAACAAATTAATTTCAAATTGTGAAGTTGAAAGTATATTGGGTGTTGACTGTTACGATTTTCAGGAACAAGTGGTCAAAATATCTTCTGTACGTCAAACCACAATAATGTTTTCATATTTTTTATTTCAACGTTTCGGTAGCGTTCCAGCTACTTTTTTATTTCGACGTTTTGGTAGCGTTGCAGTTGTCAAATTTTTTCGTTGTGTCAGGTAGGGACCAAAAATTATTTAATCGCCAATTAAAAGTCACAGCGGTAGCTGGAACGCTACCGAAACGTCGAAATGAAGAATATATAAACATTATTGTGGTTTGATTCCCAAAAAATGAAGGAGAAAAAAGTGGTCAGAAGTTTTCAAATACACTGTATAACTTACTAGAACCTTATATTATTGTAATGGATAAGTCAATCACTATTCAATTTTGAAGTGAAATACAGGGTGTCTCATTAAAAATTATTTGGCGTGTCAGATGCTGTGCAATTGCGACTATTTCTAAGAATTGAATTGGTTCGTTAAATTTGATTTTTTTTTCGTTTTATGCCTATAATTTGACTGTATATTCATTAATTAACATCAAAATCGGCACAGTGGCATACTTTTATACAGGGAATATCATTTTATGTACTACAATTAGATCTAATCATACATTCAGTTACAGGAGTCGCCACGTGAAGGAAATCGACTCGTAACTTTTTTTGACGAAATTTTTCAGTGATTTTGATTAAAAAATACAAGAATAAACATAACATCTACGTAATATGGGCCTACTCTTGTTTAAACGCGATATTTTCATCCGTTTTCGAAAAAAACGCAACTGAACAGCTCAGAGTATCTGGAGCGTATATTGTAAGTGAATAATTTTTGCTGCGAGTTTAATGGCAATTGTTGCATTTTTCCAAAACTATCATATACTTCAATTCTATTGAAATGCCTCGTCACAGTCATTTTAAGAATGAAAATATGAGGGATATGATTAATGAGACTACGCACAAGAACTACTAGGGTCATATGCTCTGCCTTCAAATTTAAATAAAGATTCTTATTTATTTTTCTCCAAAATACTTCAACTGATATTTTGGAAAATCCGTAGTGAAAGTTATTAACTAACTAATAATTAGCTAACCTAACGTAAACTAACCTAAAAAATGTTAACTTCGCCTCCTGCCGACTTAGTTCACGCTCTTCCAGGATTTACGCTACTGCATTATCCCAGGTTTTTCGTGGTCTCCCCCTTGGTCGCCTTCCACATATTTTTTTGCCATATTATTTTTGCTTGTTGATTATTTTTCATGCGTACTAAGTGGCCATACCACCTTAACTGATTCCTTTCTATGCTTCTTCCCGTGGGTTCTACTTCTAGATGTTCTCTTATATAATCATTTCGAATTTTGTCCCTTCTTGTGATTCCCAATACTGCTCTGAAATACTTCATCTCAACCGTTTGTAATTTTCTTTTTGTCTCTTACGTGAGAACCCAGCTTTCACTCCCATAAGTTAAAATGGGTTTAAAAACGGTTTTATACACTGTATTGCTTTGTGAAAGCTTTCAAGATTATAAAGTTGAAGAAAAAGAAGATTATTGTGAAGTTATGTTTTGAGTAAAAGTCATATTTTATAATCATTTTCTAATAAAAAATGAACACCTTTAAATTTATTGGGACCTTAGAAAGTGGAGATAAAATTTTGTGTGTTGTTCCTGAGGCATGGGATGGGAACAACAGCAACAACAAATTTCCCACCAAGACGTAGTGGTATTAGCCCGTAAAGAAAGAGTCACACGACAAGGCCAATAAAAAGACGTGGTCCAAGAACCAGGAAGGTGATCTTATGTGTCTATCGTTATTTCGTTGCAACTTTTAGCTGCGTTACTACTTTTATGTACACGCCTGTAATACGCACCTGTTCGTCCAAATTTCCTTAATTTTGTGATTTTCCATTCATTTTTAATCCAATCTTTTTCTCCATGATCTATAATGATTTCTGAAATATTATGAAACCTTTCAACTGGAATTGAGGTTTACAATCGCATTGAGGTTAGCAATACAGTAAGAAATTTTTTGGAATTTATTTCCATTTAGAATCCAAATTAATTCAAATACCAAACTTCGTATCATTGCTTTTAAATGGCACTCATTGAAGCACTTAATGGCATTTTATGACCATACAAAATTCAAATTTCGCCATTCATTTTTTGGCATTTTTTAAAGCCAATATTTCTATTATTTGGCTACTTTTAATGACTTATTAGCAATCATTGCTACTTGGCTGCAATATTTGGTCTCGAAAGAGATTGGACGTCTTTGAAGGAATGCTGAAATAATTGTATAAATTAATGCTAAGAATATGCCAAACTTTAGCATTTTTTCTGGATTATTTGCTTCGATCTAGCATTATTTGCTTGGCAAATGAAATGTGTTACTTGGGTACTTGTTTTTCGTGTAGCTGGTATTTCGATATTCTTTTTTTCTTGCCCTATTTCTTTTACTTTTGTTTTCTATCCATTTATTTTTAGATTTCTACTTTGAAGAGCTTTTTTCCAGACGTCTGAATTTTTGAACATGTTCTCCGCTCTTAGCATATATCGCTAAATCGTTAGCAAAGCCGCATTCCGAGATCTATATAAGTTTAATATTGCTATTACCGTAAATTTCCTTCTTGATCTCATTATACCCTCGATTAAACTCTGGTCCAGCTCATATTTGTAGTCTGGGGACACTGTCAAAAACTTTCTTTATATCCAAAAAAGCAGCATATATATAATTTTCTTTATGAGAAATTTAAAATTGCCGAACTTTTGAATAAAATCCCACCTTCAAAAATTAAACGTCAAACTAAAAATGACATTTCAGCATTAAATTCAATTAAGAAGAAAATAGTAGATAATAACCTTACAATAACAAAGTCCGACAAGGGAAACGCGACTGTCACTTTAGAGACTCGCGCGTACAAGTCAAAAGTTAATCATTTTCTTGAATCTTGTGATGCCAAAATTCTTAGGGCAGACCCAACAAAAAAGTTTTCTAATACAGTAAGAGAGATTGTTAATAATTCCAATTATGTTTTCAATGACTAT